>ONZH01021792.1:0-59887 GCA_900303285.1 Rhinella marina
TTTTTGTATATAGGTGTATGATAAAAAAAAAATTAAGTCCGGTAGAATTAAGTGACGTACAGAAAGTGTCACCAGGACAGTATATACGGATGTGAGCGAATGTTTTGAACTGAGAAACAGAAAGGTTACACGCAGCTGAGTCAAATGGATTTGTATCACTGAGCTAAAACAACTGAAAATTTTTTATTTTTTTTTATATTTCTTTTTTTTGGGAACGTGACGTGCAAGAACTACGGTAGGACTGACTGACACCCTGTTAACGGTGGCTATTTAGTCTGCGACCCAGAGAAATGTCGCACAGAGAGTTTTCTGGATCAAGCGGTAGATGATATTGGTAGCAAATGACTTGGTTGTATTGTGTGACGTACAGAAAGTGTCACCTGGACAGTATATACGGATGGGAGCGAATGTGCTGAACTGTGACACACAGAAAGGTTACACAAAGCTGAGTAAAATGGATTTGTATCACTGAGCTAAAACAACTGAAAAAATATATATTTTTTTTTATATTTGTTTTTTTATATTTTTTTACAATTTTGTTTTTTTGGGAACGTGACGTGCAGGAAATATGGTAGGACTGACTGACACCCTGTTAACGGTGGCTATTTAGTCTGCGGCCCAGAGAAATGTCGCACAGAGAGTTTTCTGGATCAAGCGGTAGATGATATTGGTAGCAAATGACTTGGTTGTATTGTGTGACGTACAGAAAGTGTCACCTGGACAGTATATACGGATGGGAGCGAATGTGTGGAACTGTGACACACAGAAAGGTTACACGCAGCTGAGTAAAATGGATTTGTATCACTGAGCTAAAACAACTGAACTAATAATTTTTTTTTTTATATATTTTGTTTTTTTGGGAACGTGACGTGCAGGAAATATGGTAGAACTGACTGACACCCTGTTAACGGTGGCTATTTAGTCTGCGACCCAGAGAAATGTCGCACAGAGAGTTTTCTGGATCAAGCGGTAGATGATATTGGTAGCAAATGACTTGGTTGTATTGTGTGACGTACAGAAAGTGTCACCTGGACAGTACATACGGATGGGAGCGAATATGTGGAACTGTGACACACAGAAAGGTTACACGCAGCTGAGTAAAATGGATTTGTATCACTGAGCTAAAACAACTGAACTAATAATTTTTTTTTTTTTATATTTTGTTTTTTTGGGAACGTGACGTGCAGGAAATATGGTAGAACTGACTGACACCCTCTTAACGGTGGCTATTTAGTCTTCGACCCAGACAAATGTCACACAGAGAATTTTCTGGATCAAGCGGTAGATGATATTGGTAGCAAATGACTTGGTTGTATTGTGTGACGTACAGAAAGTGTCACCTGGACAGTATATATGGATTGGAGTGAGTCAGTGCTGAACTGTGACACACAGAATGGTTCCACAGTGCTGTGTGCAATGGATTTGTATCACTGAGATAGAAAAAAAAAAAACAGGGTTAGATATGGCGATAGCTGCACTACTAGTGCCAGCCAGCCAAGTGACAAAAAAATAAAAAATAAAATGTCTTCTAGCCCTTAGAAGGGCTGTTGGGTTCTTTGTGGGTGATTCCTGCCTAACAGAGAACTAAATGCAGGCCCTAACACTGTCCCTGAAAGGCAGCAGCTCTATCTCTAACGACATCCAGACGGCATCTGAGCCGAGCGCCGCGGCCAGTCGGTAGTATATTCCAGGGTCACCTGATCAGGCCAGCCAACCCCTGCTATCGACATGTAAGGGCCCCACGTGATGCTGGGTGTACTGTAGAGTCTCCTGGCTTGTGATTGGCTGTGTTTTTAGGCGCCAGAAAAGCACGATGCGGAAGTTGCCATTTCCTCGAGTATGGCGAGATACTCGTCCGAGCTGCGAGTACTTACGAGTACCCTAATACTCGAACGAGTACCAAGCTCGGACGAGTATGCTCGCTCATCTCTAATTGTAATGCATTGGCTGTAAGTGTATTACTCACAGTAATACACTTACAGCCTGCTTCCTGTGCGATCCAGGGGGCTGGATCGCATAGGCTTGCAGGGATGGCAGCCACGATGCCTAAGGAAGGCATCAGGCTGCCATCCAAGCCATCGGGTCCCCGTCATAGCAGCGGGGGGACCCGAAGGCCCCGCTCGCCATCCTGAACATGCGGCACACCTCATGTGCCGCGGTCAGCGCTGACCACGGCACATGAAGGGTTAATGCGCCGCCACCTGGTGCATTCCCCAGGGGTCCGGCACCTGGGCACAGCCGGACCCCCGCCTGCACCCGCCCGCACCTGCGCCCGCCCGATCACAGCGCCGTAAATGTACGGCGCTGGTACTTGCGGCAGTGATTTTTGCGCCATACATGTACGGCGCTGGTACCCTAAAGGTTAAGGTTCCCCTGTAGGCACATGTGAGCCCAGTCACGTATGTCTGCTGGTGAGAACAGCCCATGCACTTCAATGGCAGAGGATCCTCTGCCTGCAGGGGACCGCTGTCACACGGGATGGTGGTCCCCCCTCCAGCGCAACATATTGCAGCGCAGGAGAGGTGCCGTACGAGGGTTGGCTCAGTGATGTCATATCACCATGCCAGCCCAGGTGCACTGCCTGCAGGCATGCTCGGGAACGTACCCTATCGGGTTTAAATAAACGTTTGGCAGTTAAGCTGAGTGGCCCTGCTGAGGATTATCCCCTACAGGACAAGCAACCAAGACAATTGCAATACAGGATGTATTGTAATGCATTGCAGAGGGGATCACACCTACAGAAGTTGAAGCCCAAGAGTGAGACAAAAATAAAAAGTAAAAAAAAAATGTAAAAAGGGAAAGAGAAGTCTTCAGTCTCTAGGACAGATCATCAGAGCTGTCCTATGCATGTCTCCTTCTCAAACTCCACCATCCTTGTAAAAGCATATCTGATGAGAGATCTACCTCTGTTTCAGGGACATTATGTTATGCAGAGCTGTTCAGTTAGTTATAATTGTTATCCATGAAGCTATTACTGTTAGCTAGCCATGCAATCCTATGTATTGGCAGCCATTTTACCATGTACTTCACTGTTCATGTAATGTTATTGTATATGCCATTCATGCTTCATAGTTATACATGTTATTTATATTCTTGTAGTTTTACCAACAATCCTGTTTTGCTAAACAGACAATCCTGTTTTACCATTCAATCATATACACTTGTACAATCTCTCACTCACGTGCACCACGCAGAGAGTACAACCTGTTGACCAATAAACAAGCTAGACTACAAAGAACAGTCTTCTTATTTGGAAGACAGGAATGGTTTATGCTGAATGTCAGACTGCACACTATTTCTATTATGTAAGCACAACAGTGACTGAATTAGTCCTTAAAAAGTGGGTTTTGGAAATTTTCTTAAAAATTTTAAGAAAACTTGTAATTGTAAGCCTTCTAATGTCCCAAAAAAATAACATGGCCTTTACAAAATGATCCAAACTTAAAGTAGACATATGGGAAATGTAAAGTAATAACTATTTTATGAGGTATCTGTTTTAAAAGTAGAGAAATTGAAATTTAGAAAGTTGCAAATTTTTTTGTAAATTTGGGATTTTTTTATAAATAAAAATGAAATATTTTGACTGAAATGTTCCACTATCATGAAGTACAGTGTGTCATGAGAAAACAATCTCAGAATGGCTTGGATAAGTAAAAGCGTTCCAAAGATATTACCACATAAAGTGACATGTAAAAAAAACGGCCTGTTCTTTAAGGTGAAATATGGTAGAGTCCTGAAAGGATTAACTCACACCTGGTTTTGGCTCACAATCACTGATGGAAATCACTGGAAGCACTGATGTGTGAACTAGGCCTTAGGGTTGATTTACATGACCGCACTTGGTCCGGGAAACAAGAGCCAAATGTTGGCTGCATCTTCCAGACGGACCAAAGCTCCCCTGTCCCAGACTGACTGCATCATAGTAACTTATATAATACAGTCATTTCATATCTGATTCTATTGTACTATACTCATATCCCCATGTCAGTACGTGCCGTAATGTGCCGTAATTCTGGTGAGGTTTTCACCAAAACAATAATGCACAAACACCATATTTATTACGTGTCTTAGGGCTCATGCACATGACCATGGTTTTGGTCCGCATTCCATCCACATTTTTTGCCGATCGGATGCGGACCCATTAACCACTTCCAGTCTGCCCATTGACTATAAACGTCCTGGTAGTGGATCTCTATCTCTGAATGGACGTTTTAAAACGTCCTTGAGCTTTGCCCCCTGTGTGCAGGACCTGTACATAGAAGCTCCATGACTCAGCTGCCTCCTGACAGCCAAGAACATGGAGCTTTAGCCTGAGACCTTTTTTCCTGGCCTCCAGGCTTTTGATCACTCTGACAAGCTGTCAAAGCCATCACAAATGCTTGTACTATCTCCCTCTCATTACTGCTGGTCACAGAGCAGTTTACAACCACATATGGGGTGTTTCTGCAAACTTCAGAATCAGGAAAATAAATATTCAGGTTTGATTTGCGGTTTACCCTTGCTATCTTATAGGAAAAATGAATTAAAAATTGAAAATCTGCAAAAAAATATATTTATTTTTAAATTTCACCTTCCTTCTGTTTTAATTCTTGTGGGAAATCTAAAGGGTTAACCAACTTTGTAAAAATCAGTTTGGATTACATTGGGGGCTGTAGTTTCTAAAATATGTTCATTTATGGGACGTTTCTATTATTTAAGCCCCTCAAAGTCACTTTAGAACTGCAAAGGTCCTTTAAAATTAACTATTGGAAATTTTCATGAAAATCTTAAAAATTACATCTAAAATTTGAAGCCTTCTAACGTCCTCAAAAAATAAAATTACATTTCCAAAATTATGCCAACATAAAGTGGACATATGGTGAATTAATAACAATTTTATTAGATATCCCTATGCAACTTAAAAGCAGAGAAATTAATATTTAAAAAAATTGTGATTTTTTTCAAAATTTTCAGTAAATTTTGGATTTTTTATAAATAAAGGTAAAATATATTGACTCAAATTTACCATTAACACAAAGTACAATGTGTCACAAGAAAACAATCTATGAATGGCTTGGATAAGTAAAAGCATTCCAAAGTTATTACCACATGAATTGACACATGTCAGATTTGCAAAATTAGGCCTGGTCAGGAAGGGGGTAAATGGCCCCGATGGGAAGTGGTTAATTTCAATGGAAAAAAAATAGAGCATGTCCTATACTTGTCCGTTTTGTGGACAAGAATATGCAGTTCTGGGGCGGAGCCTGACAGTGCTCGATGGAGGCTGCATGAGCTGAGAGCTCCGGCCAGCAAACTCCTAAAGAGCCTTTTCTCAGCACTACCTTTGCACAATGGTGAGGACACAGCACAAGGACAGAGCTACGGACGCTGTACCTACCCCAAGGGCGGCTAAACAACAGCCAGAGATGGATAAATTCTTGCACAGGTCAGTTATGCAGTCAGCCATGCGGACACCTAAGATGGTGCCTGCTCGCCAACCTAGTGAGAAGGTGAAGACGGAACAGGAGATGAGATGAGAGATTTACCAGTTCTAACGCAACTAGTTCTAGAACAAACTCGGTGTAACGGGGAGCCGGTCCCTCCCTGCAGTGCCGCCGGTCTCCCACTGCTGTAATGGAGCGAGGATGTGGCCTGCGTCCTCGTCTTCATGCTAACCTGGGGGCGGGGAGGACCCAGCGGTGCGCGCTTTCCTGCGTGGCTGGTGTCCTCCATCCCCTAGGCAACAAGCAGGTGGGGCATGTGAGCGCCAGTGCGGATACGCCGGCGTTCAGCTACATTGAATATGGTAATTAGGGTCACATGACTCTGGCCACGTCATGTGACCCACTTCTTGGCCTATTTAAACAGGTAACTTGCTGGCCACAGGTTGCCTGTGATTGGTCCTATTACTTTCACCAGCGTTTGAGTACCATTGCGACTTCTGTTATTTGACCTCAGCTTTGAACTTGACCTCCTCCTTGTTTCTCCCCTTGTACGACGTTACTTCTCGGCTTCTGACCTCGGCTCATGTTTTGACTCTGCTCCTTCATTATCCCTCGGTATCGGCGTGACCTCCTGTCTTTTGACCTCGGCTTGGCGGTATTCTCTTTCCGTGTGTTCTGTCTTTGTCTGTTGTTTTCTCCCGTTGTTCCCATCCCCATAAGCCCCAGCACCTACGTAAGCTAGAGACTGCTGTACAGTTGCGCACTGTCGATTAGGACAGACTGTGCAAGTAGGCAGGGACAGTAGTATGAGTTGAGCTCAGGGCTGCACTATTCCCTGACCCTTGACACACTGCATAAAGTGCTCGCCCCCATAGCTACGGATCTTGAACCATTAAAGCAGATGTCCGTCATATTGGTGAAAGAGTAGATGCCCTAGAGTGTGCGCAACAGGACTTAGTGGCCTTCGGGGTGGCTGTTAAGCGAGTTTTGGGAAATCACAGGGAGACAGTGAATAATTCATTATTGCTCATGAAGGATCAAGAAAACAGGAATAGGAGGAAGAATATCAGAATAAGAGGCCTTCCTGAAGCAGCTGACAAGGAGGATTTATTCAGTTTTATGGACACTTTATTCACGCAGCTTTTAGATCCAGAAAGAGGCAGTAAAGTAGTGGTGGAGAGAGTGCATAGGGCACTGCGCCCCAAACCGTCCCAGGCGGAAAATCCGAGAGATATTATTTGTGGCTTATTGAGCTACAGGGACACAGAAGCACTACTACAAAAATCAAGGGAGATGGGGGAGGTGGCGCTAGAGGGCACTACATTGCAGATATTTCAATATTTGGCACCTTTTATTTTGCAGAAACAACGACTCTTGAAGCCTCTCACTGATAAGGTGCGTGCAGCTAAGATTCCATACAAATATTATTTTTCCCTTCGGGCTGCTGATCACTGCAGGAAACAAAAGGATTGCCATATGCTCCCCAGAAGATCTACAACATGTCTGGGACAATCTACAACTGTCTCCGATGTCCATTCCATTATGGCTGCCTCTCCAGGAGGAGGAAGATCTCCCGCCACTCCCAGCAGTACTGGCCTGGTTTCTAGTAAAAAAGCATAAGTCACCAAGACAAAAGAGAAATTCCGCCGGAGATATGGTGAAGTGACTGTTAAACATACCTGTTTTACCTCACATGTTTGCAGAAAGGGGTGAGGATAACCCCTTGCCCCAAGTATTACTGTGTACCAGTTAGGTAGTATTAACCAATTTAATATATCATTGTTTCTTTTATAGTAGGAGTTTGACCGATCAGGCAACCAAAGATTGGAATTATACCACCCCCTCCGCACTTCTTAGGAAGTATGTTATTAGGCAACTTTACAAGTTGATTTTTTCTATGTTTGCTCATTTGGTTAGAAGATATACCTATTATTATGTTGGGTCGCAGTGCAAGCATGGATTCAGGGCATTGTATACTGCTCTACTGTCATATTATGCTGGCTAAAGATGCATATTGCTTCAAATTTCCCTCTTTCAATGTAAATGAGTGCAATTCACCGGTAAAAAGAAGCTGTGTCTTTCAGTTGTTGAAACAGGCAAATGCTGATGTTATTATGCTTCAAGAGACACACAAGCAGGTAAAATACCTAATTTGTCCAAGGCTTACTACCAACACTGGTATCATGCTGTGTACAATAAGTCTGCCTCTAGAGGCGTAAGTATAGCTTTTCATAAAAATGTCCCATTTGTGCAGTATGCGGAGTTGATAGATCGAGAAGGGAGGTACCTGTTGCTAAGAAGTTTGCTAGGAAATGTGGAGGTTACTTTATGCAACAACTACGGTATGCACCTAATGTGCGGACAGCAGCTTGGATGAAAGGAACTCTGACCAGTATTTTCACTTTTGCCTCTGGCATAGTGGTGATAGGGGGCGATTTAAACCTTGCCTTAAACTCTCTATTAGATAACTCTTCACAGAGGACAGCTATCTCATATAGAGCTGTAAGACAGTACATACAGCACTGAAAAAATTGAATGTGAGTAGAGATGAGCGAATCTATTCACCGCTTCGTAGATTCGTATCGAAATTTTCAGCTGTGAAGCGAATCCAAATTTCTTTGGATTCGCTTTGTATTATTCGTAAATCTTTGCAAAATTTAACATGCTAACGATACGTATGAAACGTACAAAACGTACGCATTCTGCGTGAGGCGGGACAATGACGATACGCCCACGCAAGAGCGGGAAAATGAAGATACGCCCCCCTCAGAACTGGAAAAAAACATTTTTTTTTGCATATGTACATTTACATTTTTTTGCATAAAAACATTTTTTATTTTGCATGTATAGGGAGTGAAGACTCCTCCCTCAGTACTCCACCCTCCTCTGAAGTCTGAACCAGTTTAGACCAGCACTGACCTCAGAGCAAGAGACAAGCATCATGGCCCAAAAAACAGCTGCGCCCAAATTGGAATGAAATATATTTTGGGGATGAGTTCCCTGAACCACCGCCCTCTCCAGACATCAGGGTGTCACAACTCTGCCAGAGAAACCCAGCTTCAGTGCCTGTGTCTTCCTTACCACCTGCTGAGGTTGCTGTTGCTGCGACTTGCGAGGCGGCTGGAGAGTCTGCTGTGGCTCGTGCGTCTGGAACGTCTGCTGTCGCTCGTGCGGCTGGAGCGTCTGCTGTGGCTCATGCGGCTGGAGCGTCTGCTGTTACTCGTGTGGCGGAGGCAGCTGGAGCGTCCACTTCGCCGCCCAGGAGGAGATCCACCCCTTTCATACACCAGAACCCAATTGTTCCACCATCTGTGACGGCCCATGCACAGACCCTCTGGGACTGTAAAACCGCAGTGGAGGACTGGGTCATCCAGGTACTCGACCACCCTAGGCCGGGAGATCCTTCATTGGAACGCCAAAAGGGAACTGTGCTTTTGTTTTCCGTTGGGAGAGGGTCTGGCTTCCTGCAGGATGACGAGGATGGAAAGGAATATTTTGTGGGCCGCAGGACGGTGAAACGGCTGTACCTGCCACAACATCATCATAGCCTGTACGTGGGGGATCAGGTGGAGTACACCCCCATGGCGTCCCTGAAAGGCCCATTTGCGACTGGGGTTACCCTTCTTTCAAAGCCTCTGGTGCCTACAACAGAACCAGAAGTGTGGCCGGATGAACCACCAGGTCCAGGACGCTTGCACTGCTTGCAGGAGTTCCCAGATGGCGTCCTCCGGTTCAGGGAAAAGCCACAGCCTCAGCCGGAGCCTCTGATTCCTGGACTGCCAGCACCACCACCACCACCACCACAGTCCTTACAGCTGGGTCAGCTGACCACGTTATCATTCACCTTCCAATCCACGGCCATCCATCAATACTAGATCCCGTGGAAGATGAAGCCAGCAGCTGCTGAGGAAGCTGGGTCTTCTTCCCTGGATGCAACCTTTCCGGAACCGCTGCAGCCGGAAGTCCTTACCCCTGCTGTCCCGGCAGGAGCATCCGGAAAAGCGAAAATGCCTGCAGCGCTCGCCAGCGTCACCACCACCCGGACCCCGTCAAGTCCAACTTCAGGAAGAAGATGGCACTGGAGTTCCACCACCGCAGCGAGCATGGCCTTCAAGAGGCAGGAGCGTCCTCTGATGAGCTTCAGCAGCAGCTTGAGCGGGGAGGAATTCAGGTCCCTCATATAAGGAACCCAACTACTGGCAGTGTCAAGGACACTGCAGGAGGACCTATGGGAGCCACACCATGGACTGCACCTGACGGGTGAGATGCTAGTTGGCAATTGTTTTTGTTTAGTTTGTGTTGCCCCCGTTTGACTCTCACCCAGATGCGCATGGCTGTCAGGACGCCCCCCATTCTGCAGAAAATTCCTTGTTGCGCCGAAGTGCGCCTATTTTCCTTTTTCCCCCCTTCTCAGATTATTTAGGAGCCCCCTTTGCAAAAATGGTTCTCTATGTGCTGATTTTTAATGTAATGTATTGCCCCCGTTTGACTCTCACCCAGCTGGAGTGGACATGGCTGTCAGGACTCCCCCCATTCCGCAGAAAAGTCCCAATTGCGCCTAAGCGCACATATTTTCCTTTTTACCCCCTTATCAGGTTATTTGGGAGCCCCCTTTGCAAAAAGCGTTCTCTATTTGCTGCTATTCTATATTATCCGTGTGGATTATACGTTACCTGTTTTGATTACAATTTTACCTCACGTGGATTACAATTTAATTTTGGAATATGTGTTCCAGACAGACAGTGTGTTATCATTGCCAACTAGGAGCCATAAGGAGAGACTCAAATGTAAATCTGAGCCTTTTATGCTTGCAAATGTGAAACTAATTGCACTAAAATGTTTGCATACTTATGTCTTTGCTGTATTTTAGCTACACAGTTTTTAATGGTTCAGCACTTTAGCCCATTGTGTGTATTCTTTTTCTGGTACTGCAATGTGTCCTATTATGCACTTATTGTACGGTGTTTTTAGTTAAATTATTCACTTATTGATAGCTAGCAGCAGTGAGCACCTTATTTTTCTAGTTCATATGAACTGCCTCTAAATACTGTACGCCGCGGCCTAGCCTTGTGCGTATGATGCATTCGCGCATCAATTGTACGCTAAGGATTCGTACGCACTTTTGTGCGCTAATACTTACGTATTTCGTACTTTTAGCTACACTGATTGTACGTATGGAATTTGGGCAAGAATGTTCGCAAAACAACAATTTTTTTTACGTAGATTCGACGAATAAGTTCGTTTAAATACGAATCTTGTCAGCAAATTTTGAATGATTCGCTCATCTTTAAATGTGAGTGATATCTGGCGCACATTACATGCTGATAGACGTGACTATGCATTTTATTCTAATGCCCACAGGTCCTATCAAAGATTGGATTATTTCTTACTGAGCAACAGGTGCCGCTCTTTGCTGGTCGAATCAGATGTTCATTGTATCACCACTACTGATCATGCACATATACCTTTCACTATAGCCTTCATGACCTTGTCCATGTAGTCAACAATAAGGCCGCAGGCGCATATTTAAAGGTGAAGCATAAACATTATGCTCATGGAGAAAAAGGTAATAAGATCATGGCTGCCTTAATTAAGAAAAAAACTAGACCAAACACATGTTCGCCAACTTAAAGATACCAATGGTAGGCTACTCACAGATACTAAAGACATGATACAGGCTATGAGACAAACAAAGAACATCAAAGGCCTAACAGTTAACTCTGTCACTCATCAAGTGGCTGCATTTGCCAATGACATGTTATTATTTCTTAGAGACCCGGCTGAGGCCTTTCCAGCGTTATTGCAGCTATTTGACCTTTTTGGGCATCTATCCAATTTTAAAATAAACCTGGCAAAGTGTCAGGCCATTGGAGTCAATATGTCTAACTTAGCCATAGCATTATTGGCAAACACTTTTCCTTTCCTTTTTCTTTTCAATTATCTTTTTATTGATTTTACAAGTTGAAACAGGTAAAACAGAAGGTACATAATACCTGCTTAATAATACACAACATTATGTGAAACAGTACAAGGATACATCGAGAACAATGTAAGACTAATAGATTTGGTACTCTAATGGGTAGATCATGGAAGGTAACAGACAGTACATTCCAAATGAGGTGGCGGTACTTATTCCAAATGTACAAAGGAGTGGGAACGTAGGATATATCTACCGATCTATATGATGTACCCAATAAAAGATAAAAACTGGGATGTGAAAAATAGGGGGAGGGAGGAGAGGGGGATGGAAGGGATAGAAGGAATGGGCATAGGGCAACAGGAAGAGTAAGGCGTTAGGATGGTGGAGTGGGCTCTGCGAAGTCCGCAAGAAATGAGACAGTTTTGCGGTAGGCGATCCAATCTGCCCAGGTCCTACGGAAGGAATCATGTGTTCTGCACTCCCAGGCCAATAGTTCCTCCATGTGGTAGATGTGATCTACCTTGTGCAGCCATTGGTGTACTGTAGGAGAGGTCTGCTGATTCCAATGCTGGGGAATTAACGATTTGGCAGTTGATGTCAAGTATTGGAAGAGTCTTCTTTTAGAGGAGGTGATGTCTTGCAGTCTAATATTTAGTAAGACAGAGGTCGAGGAAGGCACAGTAGGCAAAAAGCATATAGTTTTTATTTTCTCTAGAATCTCCGTCCAGAACAGCTGTAAATTTGGACACGACCACCACATGTGCAAGTAGGTACCCCTTGACTGGATACATTTCCAGCAGTTATCAGAACTGAGGCAGTTCATTTGTTTAAGCTGGACCGGAGTGAGATACCACCTAGAAATTAATTTAAAGGAATTCTCCTGTAGTCTAATGCAAAGTGAGAAGCTGTGTGATTGGCAGTACAGTTGTTTTATCTCACGTTCAGACCAGGTGGTGTCTAGGTCTTTACCCCGTTCTGAAATGTACTATCTGATGGGTGTTTTAGTTGTTGGAGAATACTATATACCTGTGAAAGTAAGTGTTTAGGGGGCGATTTGGTAGCTATCAGCTTTTCGAAGTTAGTGAGATCTCTTTGTGGGGCAGAGCTTGCGAGGTAGGGGGAGATAAACTATCTGATGTAGTCCTTATGTATAGAGTGAAGGGAGGTAGTTGATAACAGGTCAGATGGGTCCTCTATATCTAGGAATGAGAGAATCGATATGACTTTCAGTTCAGAGAGTTTTAGGTGTGTGTCAGCATATTTAGGGAGGTATAGGTCTGGGATGTTAGCAACTGACATAAGCGGTGAGGTAGGTGGGCTTAGCTTACCTTTTAAGGTGTGCCAAATCTTCAAAGTAGTCTTAGTGATAGAGTTCTGTGTTTGATGGCCGGGAGAAAGTTCATCCTTACCCCAAATTTGCGACCGTAGAGGGCTTTTAGAAAGGCGTTCTTCTAGGAAAAACCAATAGTTTTGAGTTGTCTAATCTTGACCATTATATCAATCTAGTCAGGTGACAGGCCGAACTGAATGGACAGATGTCTTTTTTAGCCTTATAAACTATGTTACTATGTAATTGCTTCGTAGAAAAGTTTCCAGTTGGGGAGTGCCATGCCTGCCGCCTCTCGTTTTATGTTGAGAGATTAGGGCTTGGCTGAGGCGGGGTCTTTTGTCTTGCCATACAAATGTATTTATGAGTTTCCTAATGGTTCAGAAGAAGGAAAGTGGAAGTGGGATTGGGAGAGTCTGGAATAAATATAAGAATTTTGCCAAAGGATGGACTTAATGAGGTTTTTACACCTCATCCAGGGGCGTAAAGATAAGGGAGCGACCATGACTCCAAGATAGATTGGAAGGTATGGGGAATATAAGCATAATTAGATGAATAAAGGGCCTTCAAGCTGGAGCTGATCTTAAGGCCTAAGTAAGTGATATGTGAGGTAGGCCAATGGAAAGGGTATTGGGTCTGCAGGGAGATCCTCTCTTGTTCTCCTAGGTTGATTAGGAGAACAAGAGATGGTGCTGTATTCAAGTAGTAAGGCTTGCAGGGCTGGGAATGCTAGTGAGGGATTCATCATTCTGACCAAAATGTCATCACTAGTGTTGAGCGAATACCGAATACCACGTGTGCTCGAGCGCCATGCTCGAGTCCTCTCCCTGCACGCTAATTAGCCAATTAGTGTGCGGGGAGGTATGGCATTCAGTGTAATGCCAGTAGCCATGTTAGCTACTGGCATTACACTGATTGGCTGGCCGGGAACGCGTCATGTGACCTGGCCAGTGTTAGACAGGGAGAGGTGCAGCAAGGAGGGACAGAGAGTGTAGGGAGAGAAGCATGCTAGGCAGGGATAGAAAACTATCAGGAAAGACCCAAAAACCCTTTTAAGGGCTATTATATCTGGCACAAACTTTTTTTAAAAAAGTTTTAAGTACTTTGAATGTGTTAAAAATAGCGCTAGGTGGCCTGCCATTAATGCCACAAGCGCTGCTGCAGCAAGGAGGGACACACTGTAGGGAGAGAAGCACGCTAGGCAGGGATAGAAATCGCTCAAAAAAGACCCAAAAGCCCTTGTAAGGGCTATTATATCTGTCACAAACCTTTATTTTTGGATATTTGAGGACTTTCAAGGTGGTGAAAATAGCACTAGGTGGCCTGCCATTAACGGCACATGTGCTGCTGCTGCTGCATGCTGTAGGACACTCTCTGTATATTATATACCTGACATACTTTGCTATAATTTCTGCTGTTAAGCCCGCAGTATTTCTTTTGCGTCTTGCTGTATAACATTTGCGTATTGATAGAATTTTTATAGGCAGGGTTACTATCATTGCTGCTGCAGTTTAATTTTTTCTAGGAGGCAATTAAACAATAGGGATAGTATTTGGGTAGGTAGAAAGATTGTGGCTGTTCCAAAAAGACCAAATTCCATTGTGAAATACATCTTTTTTTTATTTTTTTGGGTGGCAAAAAAACCCCAGGTGTGCTCTGCCAGTAACGCTAGGTGCACAGCGTATTACAACCGTTCAAAAGTCTCTGTAGCTGACATCCGTATTTAATACCATTCATTTAGGCCGCAGTTCCTCATTTGCTGCTGCTCTATAACGTTACCGCATTCAGAATATTGGACATTCGTTTACATTTTTCTGATCATACAGTTAATAAAAATCTGCACTAGTGTAGTTGTGACCAAGTTGCATATATACTATACAATATGCGCAAGGCGAGCACTAAGGGACGGGGAAGTGGGTGTGTTGCTGATGGTGAACGCCGAGGCCATGGCTCTGGGCGCGGTGAAACTGTGCCTGCTGGCAGAGCCCAAGAAACAAAGTCATCCAAAACTTCTAGCTTCATGTCACAGTTTGCAGGGCGGCGCAAGACGCAATTCTTGTCTCCACAGCAGTGCGAGCAGGTAGTCGATTGGATTTCAGCTGATAATGCTTCCAGTCGGTTCAGCACCACCCCCTCTTCCACAAAGTCCAGTCTCAGTAGCCAGGAGTCTGGGCAACCGCATCCTCCCCCTGATCCTCCTTCCTCCCACCATGCAGATTCTGGGCAAAGAAGAGATCCCACATTGGGATATTCCGAGGAGCTTTTTTCATCACCGTCCCTTGGCTTTGGCCTCTCGGGGGATCGGAGCGCACTACGACCTGACGCTACAGAAGTCAGGTAACAGTGCAGGGGAAGAGAGAACAGCGCCGGACCCAGAGCCAGCCGTGCGCAGGACTGATAAGAGAGGACTTTATTTTATACTTATGGGGCTGGGTGGGCTGATATGTGGTCTGATGGGGGCTGATCTGAGGTCTGATGGGGATAGTGGGGGCTTATCTGAGGTCTGATTGGGGCATATGGGCTGATCTGAGGTCTGCTGGGGATAGTGGGGGCTGATCTGAGGTCTGATGGGGGCTTATAGGCTGATCTGAGGTCTGATGGGGGCTTATGGGCTGATCTGAGGTCTGATGGGGGCTTATTGGCTGATCTGAGGTCTCCATAAAGTATAACATCTCCTTGTGGCTGCTCCATACAGTATAACGTCTCCTTGTGGCTGCCCCCATACAGTATAATGTCTCCTTGTGGCTGCCCCCATACAGTATAACATCTCCTTGTGGCTGCCCCCATACAGTATAACGTCTCCTTGTGGCTGCCCCATACAGTATAATGTCTCCTTGTGGCTGCCTCCATACAGTATAATGTCTCCTTGTGGCTGCCCCATACAGTATAACATCTCCTTGTGGCTGCCCCCATACAGTATAACATCTCCTTGTGGCTGCCCCCATACAGTATAACGTCTCCTTGTGGATGCCCCCATACAGTATAACATCTCCTTGTGGCTGCCCCATACAGTATAACGTCTCCTTGTGGCTGACCCCATACAGTATAACGTCTCCTTGTGGCTGTCCCATACAGTATAACGTCTCCTTGTGGCTGCCCCCATACAGTATAACATCTGCTTGTGGCTGCCCCCATACAGTATACCGTCTCCTTGTGGCTGCCCCATACAGTATAACGTCTCCTTGTGGCTGCCCCCATACAGTATAATGTCTCCTTGTGGCTGCCCCTATATAGTACCTATCTAACCGTCACCTCATCCTGCAAAAAAGTAGCCCCTTCCTGAGACAATTGCCCAAAAAATAAAGAAACTACAGCTCTCACACTGTGGAGACACTAAACCATGATTTTTTGGGGTTTCAAAATGGATATTATTGTGTAAAACTTAAATAAATAAAAAACGGTGTGAAAAAGGCAATTTTTTGTCACCTTACATCACAAAATGTGTAATACAAAGCGATCAACTACTCTGCTGTGTAAATGTACTGAATACAGTATGTATAAAGGCTGCAGTAATCCCCCAACCCCCCACATGCTCCATCTATTGTTCTTTTACAAAGGGACTAATGAACGCTTTGTTTATTGTACAGTAGCTGAGGTGCTGCAGCACTGTGTAACCCGAAACCAGCCGAACAAAGGCTCATTTTTATTTTTTGGGCGATTGTCTCAGGTAGGGGCTAATTTTTGGCGGGATGAAGTGACGGTTAGATTGGTACTATTTAGGGGTGGCATACGCCTTTTTGATCGCTTTGTATTACACTTTTTGTGATGTAAGGTGACAAAAAATGGCTTTTTTGACACCGTTTTTATTTTATTTTTTTACTGTTTTCAGCTGAGGGGTCAGGTCATGTGAGATTTTTGTAGAGCAGGTTGATACGGCCGTGGCGATACCCAACATGTGTACTTTTTTATTTATTTAAGTTTTACACAATAATATCCTGTTTGAAACAAAAAAAATGATTTTTTAGTGTCTCCATAGTCTGAGAGCTGTAGTTTTTTTTATTTTTTGGGCGATTGTCTTCAGGTAGGGGCTACTTTTTTGTGGGATGAGGTGACGGTTAGTTTGGTACTATTTTGGGGTGGCATACGCCTTTTTGATTGCTTTGTATTACACTTTTTGTGATGTAAGGTGACAAAAAATGGCTTTTTTGACACCGTTTTTATTTTATTTTTTTACTGTTTTCAGCTGAGGGGTCAGGTCATGTGAGATTTTTGTAGAGCAGGTTGATACAGACGTGACGATACCCAACATGTGTACTTTTTTTTATTTATTTAAGTTTTACACAATAATATCCTGTTTGAAACAAAAGAATCATTTTTTAGTGTCTCCATAGTGTGAGAGCTGTAGTTTTTTTAAATTTTTTGGGCGATTGTCTCAGGTAGGGGCTACTTTTTTGCGGGATGAGGTGATGGATAGATTGGTACTATTTTGTGGTGGCATATGCCGTTTTGATCGCTTTGTATTACACTTTTTGTGATGTAAGGTGACAAAAAATGGCTTTTATGACACCGTTTTTAATTTATTTTTTTACCGCTTTCAGCTGAGGGGTCAGGTCATGTGAGATTTTTGTACAGCAGGTTGATACGGCCGTGACGATACCCAACATGTGTACTTTTTTTTATTTATTTTAGTTTCACACAATAATATCCTGTTTGAAACAAAAAAAAAGATTTTTTAGTGTCTCCATAGTCTGAGAGCTGTAGTTTTTTTTATTTTTTGGGCGAAAGTCTCAGGTAGGGGCTACTTTTTTGAGGGATGAGGTGACGGTTATTTTGGTACTATTTTGAGGTGGCACACGCCTTTTTGATCGCTTTGTATTACACTTTTTGTGATATAAGATGACAAAAAATGGCTTTTTTGACACTGTTTTTATTTTTTATTTTTTACTGCTTTCAGCTGAGGGGTCAGGTCATGTGAGATTTTTGTAGAGCAGGTTGATACGGATGTGGCGATAGTTTTTTTTATTTAGTTTTTTTTTTTTTTGGGCGATTGTCTCAGGTAGGGGGTACTTTTTTTGCGGGATGAGGTAATGGTTAGATTAGTACTATTTTGGGGTGGCATACGCCTTTTTGATCGCTTTGTATTACACTTTTTGTGACGTAAGGTGACAAAAAATGGCTTTTTTGACACCGTTTTTATTTTTTATTTTTTACTGCTTTCAGCTGAGGGGTAGGGTCATGTGAGATTTTTGTAGAGCAGGTTGATACGGATGTGGCGATACCCAACATGTGTACTTTTTTTATTTATTTAAGTTTTACACAATAGTATCCTGTTTGAAACAAAAAAAAAATCATTTTTAGTGTCTCCATAGTCTGAGAGCTGTAGTTTTTTTTATTTTTTGGGCGATTGTCTCAGGTAGGGGGTACTTTTTTGCAGGATGAGGTAATGGATAGATTGGTACTATTTTGGGGTGGCATACGCCTTTTTGATCGCTTTGTATTACACTTTTTGTGATGTAAGGTGACAAAAAATGGCTTTTTTGACACCGTTTTTATTTTATTTTTTTTACTGCTTTCAGCTGAGGGGTCAGGTCATGTGATATTTTTGTAGAGCAGGTTGATACTGACGTGGTGATACCCAACATGTGTACTTTTTTTATTTAAGTTTTACACAATAATATCCTGTTTGAAACAAAAAAAAAATGATTTTTAGTGTCTCCATAGTCTGAGAGCTGTAGTTTTTTTTATTTTTTGGGCGATTGTCTCAGGTAGGGGGTACTTTTTTGCGGGATGAGGTAATGGTTAGATTGGTACTATTTTGGGGTGGCATACGCCTTTTTGATCGCTTTGTATTACACATTTTGTGATATAAGGTGACAAAAAATGGCTTTTTTGACACCGTTTTTATTTTATTTTTTTACTGCTTTCAGCTGAGATGTCAGGTCATGTGAGATTTTTGTAGAGCAGGTTGATACGGACGTGGTGATACCCAGCATGTGTACTTTTTTAAATTTATTTAAGTTTTACACAATAATATCCTGTTTGAAACAAAAAAAAAAAGATTTTTTAGTGTCTCCATAGTCTGAGAGCTGTAGTTTGTTTTATTTTTTGGGCGATTGTCTCAGGTAGGGGCTACTTTTTTGCGGGATGAGGTGATGGATAGATTGGTACTATTTTGGGGTGGCATACGCCTTTTTGATCGCTTTGTATTACACTTTTTGTGATGTAGGGTGACAAAAAATGGCTTTTTTGACACCGTTTTTATTTTTTACTGCTTTCAGCTGAGGGGTCAGGTCATGTGAGATTTTTGTAGAGCAGGTTGATACGGCCGTGTCGATAACCAACATGTGTACTTTTTTATTTATTTACGTTTTACACAATAATATCCTGTTTGAAACAAAAAAAAATGATTTTTTAGTGTCTCCATAGTCTGAGAGCTGTAGTTTTTTTTATTTTTTGGGCGATTGTCTCAGGTAGGGGCTACTTTTTTGCGGGATGAGGTGACGGTTATTTTGGTACTATTTTGGGGTGGCATACGCCTTTTTGATCGCTTTGTATTACACTTTTTGTGATATAAGGTGACAAAAAATGGCTTTTTTGACATCATTTTTATTTTTTTACTGCTTTCAGCTGAGGGGTCAGGTCATGTGAGATTTTTGTAGAGCAGGTTGATACGGACGTGGCGATACCCAACATGTGTACTTTTATTTATTTATTTATTTAAGTTCTACACAATAATATCCTGTTTGAAAGAAAAAAAAATCATTTTTTAGTGTCTCCATAGTCTGATTTTTGTAGAGCAGGTTATTTTGGTACTATTTTGGGGTGGCATACGCCTTTTTGATCGCTTTGTATTACACTTTTTGTGATATAAGGTGACAAAAAATGGCTTTTTTGACACCGTTTTTATTTTATTTTTTTACTGCTTTCAGCTGAGGGGTCAGGTCATGTGATATTTTTGTACAGCAGGTTGATACGGACATGGCGATACCCAATATGTGTACTTTTTTTGCTTCTCTTCAGGCTTGTGCTGCAGGAGAAGAAGTGGCCCCTGTCCAGCCCCAGAAGGTTGAGGAGCAGCAGCAGCACAAGCCTGGGGAGAAGCAGAAGAAGAAAGAGGCTCTGCTGCTGAGGAGAAGAAGCCTGAGGAGGAGGAGGCTAGTGGTTTATTTGTTTGTTTTCTATTTTGCAGGATCGTGAATGCTGAGGACTACTTCGGATTCGGTGGATAACGTCGGACCAGCTTTTATATTTTTTAAATAAAATGGTCAAACAGGGGTCTGGGGGAGTGTTTATTTCAATAAAATATTTTATAAGTGTGTGTGTTTTTTTTTTTTTTTTACAACATTGCAGTTTTAGTAATCATGGCTATCTACAGACGGCCCTGATTACTAATACTACTGGGCTTAGTGTTTGCCGGTATGGCCAGCACTAACCCCGACATCTATTACCTTGGCACCTACCGCCACCAGGGGTGTCGGTAAGAGCCGGGTACCCGCAGGACCGGACCTTCTAAATTGAGTGTCCAGTTCTGGGGCAGCTGCAGACTGGTACTGTTAGGCTGGGAAGGGCCAATAACCGTGTCCCTTCCCACCCTGGTAGTGCCAGGCTTCGGCTACTGGTTGTATCTGGCTAGAGAAGGAAAAAAGGGGGGGACCCCATGCCATTTTTTAAAATTATTTAATTATGGAAAAAAAAAGTAGCGTACTGGTTGCCATGGTAACTTATCGGAGCCCAGCGATTACACTGCTGGGCTCCGATCCCCACTGCACCACCAATGAAAAGTGGGGGGTGCCTGTGGCCACTGGCACCAATGTTTATTGAACTGGGGGGGGTTGGGGGGAGGGCGCACTGCGCCACCAATGTTTTAATACTGAGGAGGAGGGGGAGGGCGCACTGCGCAAGCGTGACATTTGCATTTACTTGCAAACTGTAGTTCCTTGCGCCATCTGGTGGTGATTACATGTAACTACACCTTCATTTTATGAATTAAGCGATATCGCTCTGCGCTCATGCGATTTTGCTGTGAGCGCAAGAGCTGCTAAAACTGTACCCTGCCACCCACCCACAGACCATAGCTCTAAATGCGCAACTTTCCAATTTGCTGGCCCTGGAAATGTTGCCGTTTAGGCTGGTGGACACCGAGGCCTTTCGCAGCCTGATGTCCCTCGTTATGCAGTCCCCAGCCGCCACTATTTTTCCCGGTGTGCCATCCCTGCCTTACAACAGCATGTGTCCAGAAACATAACCTGGGCCCTGACCAACGCAGTTACTGGCAAGGTCCACTTAACAACTGACACATGGACAAGCGCTTGTGGCCAGGGACGCTACATTTCCCTGAGGCACACTGGCTGAACGTTGTGGAGGCTGAGAGCGAGTCGTCCCCTGGGATGGCCCAGGTGCTACCCACGCCGAGGATTGCGGGCCCTACTTCCATCTGGATTTCCGCTGCCACCTATAGTAGCAGCTGCAACCCCTCCTTCTCTTCCTCCACCTTCTCCTCCACTTCTTCCCATGCAGAATTGCCATCTTGCAGCACCACTCAGACTTCTGTCAGTAGCTGGAAGCAGTGTAGCACAGCAGTCGGTAAGCAGCAACAGGCCGTGCTGAAGCTTATTTGCTTGGGTGACAAACAGCACACCGCCGCAGAGCTGTGGCATGGCATAAGGGAACAGGCTGAGCTGTGGCTTTCACCAGTCAACCTATAGCCAGGCATGGTTCTATCCAATAACAGCCGCAACTTGGTAGCGGCTTTGGAGCTGGCCAACCTCCCACACATACCATGCCTGGCACATGTATTCAACTTAGTGGTTCAGCGGTCTCTGAAAACCTACCCCAATTTGTCTTAGCTACTGGTGAAGGTGTGTCGCCTGTGCGCCCATTTCTGCAAGTCACCGACAGCTTCAGCCAGCCTGGCAACCCTGCAGCAGTGCTTGCGGTTGCCGGGTCACCGACTGCTGTGCGACCTGAGCACGCGATGGAATTACACCTTACACATGTTGAGCAGGCTTTGTGAGCAGCAGAGAGCAGTAGTACAGTAGAATACCAGCTGCACCACGGTCGGCGGCTTTCTAGTCAGCTTCCGCTCTTCACAAGCGACGAGTGGGCATTGATGTCTGACCTCTGTGAGATTTTACGCAACTTTGATGAATCTACACAGATGGTGAGCGGCGATAATGCCATTATCAGCGTAACCATCCTACTTCTATGTCTACTAAAAAGCTCACAGCTCACAATAAAGGCCGATGCTCTGCGTGTGCAAGAGGTGGAAATGGGGGAAGACCCTACACAGGGTGATAGCCAGACCACCCTCGATTTGTCTTCTCAGCGCCAATTGGAGGAGGAGGAGCAGGAGACGGTTGCAAACGCGACACAGGATAGCCATATCACGTTTACACCATCTCTTCGGCATGGATGGGCTGAAGAGGAGGAAGAGGACGAGGAGGATATTGAGAGTCATGCTCCTGGTGGGGAGAGCGAAGCCTTGTCTGTTGGGACTCTGGCACACATGGCTGACTTCATGCTAGGCTGCCTTTCCCGTGACCCGTACGTTATACGCATATTAGGCAACACGGATTACTGGTTGTTCACCCTTCTCGACCCCCGCTACAAAGAGAACTTCCCATCTCTCATTCCTGTGGTGGAGAGGACAAGTAAAATGTTGCAATACCAGAAGGCCCTTGTAGAAAAATTGTTCCACAAATTTAAATCTGACAATGCTGGCGGCAGAGTGCGTAGTTCCTTGGCCACCCGAAGAGGGGAGACGAGGGGAACACACAACAGTTCCAACAAAGGCAAGGCGACACTCTCCAAGGCCTGGGACAGTTTTAGAACACCTCGCCAGCAGCCTCACCCTGATGAGCGGCCTAGTGTGGCAAGGAGGGAAAAGTTTTGGAAGATGGTAAAGGAGTACGTAGCTGACCGTGTCAACGTCCTCAGCGATCCCTATGTGCCGTATAATTATTGGGTGTCTAAGCTGGACACGTGGCACGAACTGGCGCTCTACGCCTTGGAGGTGCTGGCCTGCCCTGCTGCCAGCGTTTTGTCTGAGCGGGTATTTAGTGCCGCTGGGGGCATAATTACTGATAAGCGCATCCGCCTGTCAACTGAGAATGGTGACAGGTTGACGCTTATCAAAATGAACAAGGCCTGGATTGCCCCTCATTTCTGTACTCCACCAGAGGAAATCGGCTTAACATGAAGGAAACTTAAATCAGGCTTTTAGGGTGTATTGAATACACTGTATTACCATGCACCCCTTCCACTTCTCTTCCTCCTCTTCCTCCATCATATGAAACAGCTTATTAGGCTGCCCTCGATGTCCACCTGCTGGGCCTGCACCCAAATTTGTTAGCCGCTCAGCTCACCAGCTGGGCCTGCAACATAATTTTTGGGCCTATCAGCTCATCAGCAGGCACTCAACCATAATATCAGCTTGGCATTAGCGTGTCACACCTGAAAATTTTTAACGGTCTGCTCTTCTGCGGAATGTCACATGAAGAATATCATTTTTTCGAGTGGTCAGCTCGACATTAGCATGTCACATTTAAATATTTTTAACGGTCTGCTCTGCAGCGGAATGTCACATCAAGAATATCATTCTTTTGGACGGTCAGCTCGGCATTAGCATGTCACATTTAAATATTTTTAATGGTCTGCTATGCAGCGGAATGTCACATGAAGAATATCATTCTTTTGGACAGTCAGCTCGGCATTAGCGTGTAACACTTGAAAATTTTTTACGGTCTGCTCTTCTGCGGAATGTCACATGAAGAATATCATTTTTTGGGATGGTCAGCTCGACATTAGCGTGTCACATTTAAATATTTTTAACGGTCTGTTCTGCAGCGGAATGTCACATTAAGAATATCATTTTTTCGACGGTCAGCTTGGCATCAGCTTGTCACCCTTAAATTTGGAACAGTTTGATAAAGTACGGTGGCAGCAGCATGTGTCCCTTAAATTTTTTTTTACGGTCAGCTCGGCAGCAGAGTGTCAAACTTAAATTTGGGACAGTTTGATAAAGTACGATGGCAGCAGCATGGAGTCCGATTCCATTATTCAGAGCTCAAGTATTCAGTTGACCCGGCTTAGTTTGAACACTCACATTTTTTAAGTAAACGATTCCGGCCCCCGGGACACTGAACGAACAGCATAGGGGAGGCGCCGAGAGGCAGGGGCTCCAACAGGTGGTAGCTCACCTCCCTGCAGACAGCCAACTCGATCCTAAGATCAAACTTCAAGCTTTTTAAGTGCAGCAACTCGGATAAACGCAATAGGACATGGAATTACCGCGGAGAGCGAGAGCGAGAGAACGGCCAACGTGGCACATGCCGCTGGGGGGGCCTCGGCCTCCCGTGGTGGATAGCGAAAAAAGAAACAGTCGTCAGCGACTCTGAGCGGTGCGGTGGCAGCAGCATGTGTCACTTAAATTTTTTGGACGGTCAGCTTGGCAGCAGAGTGTCACTCTTACATTTTTTGGACGGTCTGTGCAGCAGCAGAATGTCACCCCTATTGTTTTTTATACTTGTATGGGAGTGCCTCATCCGTGTAATTTTTGGCAGCACTTGCGCTTAACTTACAAGTAAATCTATGTTTCCTAACAATATTTCCTGCAAAATCAATGTTATCTTGGGGTTTTGTTGGGTATTTTTGTCATTCCGTAAAAGTAACGTAATAGTCGGCCATCATTGTTAATAGCAGCGACTTCGGTGTCCAAGATGCATCCAGACATCCTCCCCAAGCTGTTCCCTAACCATTTCTGTGGTGTTTCCACCATTTTCTGACGTTTCCCTATGGACCAGACACCTGCAGAGCAGGGGGTGCCTGGTCTTCTCCCATTATACTCAGGTGCTTGTCCGAGCACTCGAGCACCACCTAGTGTTCGGCCAGAGCAACCGAGCACCCGAATATCGGAGTGCTCGATCATCACTAGTCGTCACCATATGCCGCGACATTGTGTGAGCACTGATCATCATCGTAACCCATTATTTCAGAATGATCTCTGATTAATTGTAGGAGGGGCTTGAGAGACAAGACAAACAGGATGGGGGAGAGGGGGCAACCCTGCCTCATCCCATTTTGAATGTCAAAGGGAGAGGAAAGGGTGTGATTTATACGTAGTCTAGCTGTGGGAGAGGCGTACATCCCAAATATAGCAGTAATAAAAGATTGGGGAAAGCCAAAATGATCTAGGACGAGGCGAAGATAGGTCCAATCCACCCTATTGAAGGCCTTTTTGGCATCGGTCCCTAACAGCACCAGAGGGAGTTTTTTATGGATAGCAAGTTGGAGCAAAGACAGCACTCTCATACTGGTGTCCTTCCCCTCCCTTCCCGCCGCAAATCCCACCTGCTCTGGGGAGATTAAGGAGGGTATCAGTGGTCTCATTCGATTTGCAATTAGGCTAGCGTAGAGTTTGAGATCTGAGTTTAAGAGGGATATGGGTCTGTAACTACTGCATAGTGTGGGGTCTTTCCCATCCTTATGAATCAGTGTAATGTAGGTCTCAGAGGTTTGTCTCAGTACCGGCGTACCTTCTAGATAAGCGTTAAACGTTTCTACTAGCCGAGGGAATAGGGAGGAGGAGAAGGTAGTGTAGTAGGAACAAGTAGTCCATCTGGGCCAGAAGCCTTGCCTTTTAGGCACTTCCACACTGCGGAACGGACCTCTTCTATGGAGAAAGTATTTATAAGAGTAGCGTGTTATGCGTTTGGAAGGACAGGTAGAATGGTTCGGCATAAAATTTTTTTTAATTAAAGAGGTATTATCTACTGCTGGATCAGAGCCCTCAGTTTTGTCTAACTGGTAGAGAGATGTATAAAACTTTTTGAATTCTTGTTCTATCGTTAGTGGGTTGGATGATATGCGACCTTCTGTTGTACGTATTTCTGAGATGTGGGTGCGAGGTTTGCGTTTTTTAATTAGGGCCATCATTAGTTTGGAGGCTTTTTCTCTATGTGCATAAAAAGCATGTTTGACCGACATATAAACCTTGGCAGAGTTTTTATTCAAGAGGTCCCACAAATTTAGAAGTGCAGTCGTGAGTTGTTGGAGGTGAGAGGTGGCTAAGGAATGTTTATATAATTTCTCTAATTGGCTAATTGTTTGAAGGAGGTCTTTTGTTTGAGCGTCCCTTTGCTTTTTCTGATATGTCCCCACGGAGATAAACTCCCCTCTGACTGTAGCTTTGTGTGCCTCCGAGACTATCGGGGCAGAGACTCCGCTGTTCTGATTGTCTTAGAAGAAATGATCCAGAGATTTCGATATTCTAGATTGGGCTGAGGGTACTGTTAACAGGGTCTCATTCAGTCACCACGGCGGTCTTGGGTTGACTTCCGAGGACAGCGTCAGAGAGAGCTCCAAAGGCAAGTGGTCTGAATGGAGGCTGGGGCCAAAAAGTCTATCCTGTGATAGGAGTTGTGAGGGGTAGAGTGTAGTGTATAATCTTTATCTGTGGGGTGCATAAAGCGCCACACGTCTGTGAGAGAGAGGAGATGTAAGGATTTTTTAATGTGTCGTAAGGCCCTGTAGGAGAGGGAGGACTTTCCTGAAGAAGTGTCTAGAAGGGGATCTAGAGCAACATTGAAGTCGCCTCCGACAATCAGTTCGCCCACTTTGTGACTATCTAAAAATGTCATAGTGGAGTGGATCCAGGCAGCTTGTTGTGTGTTCAGTGCGTAGATGCTAGCAATAGTTACAAAATGGCCGTTCATGTTCTCTGAGAGTATAAGTATTCTACCATCAGGATCAGAATAAGAGTCCGATGGTACAAAGGAGATGTGTTTGGTAAAGGCAATAGATACTCCCATAGAGTTCTTGTTAGGAGAGTGAAACCAATGATTAAAATAGTGATTATGGAAGGAGGGAGTTTTTCCTTTCAGGAAGTAAGTTTCCTGCAATAGGAGAATGTCAACCCTGTCCTTCTTGAAATGGGGTAGTATTTGGCTGCGCTTTACCGCTGCATTCAGACCCCTCACGTTATATGATACTAATTTAGAACCGTCATTTTGGTTTAGTGTAAATGGATGATCCTGTCTTAGAAGAATATGCAGGTTGGGGTGTAGATATTTGGCATATTAAAATGTCCACGGAGCCCATAGGGGAGAAGGGTAGGAAGGGGTAATAAAAGCATAAACAACGCAATAATAGTGCAATGAACAATATAGGAACGCATTTAGTGCAATGAACAGCATAGAGGGCTGGGGCGGGCCGTAAACTCCTGCCCCCCCACAGGTCCCCATGTAACTGAGAGGAGGAATCGCGGCCCGCAAAGCGGGTCAGGGCAATAAGCTGCAAAATCCAAGATCACTAATGGACGTCTCGCGGGCAGGCATGGCCTCGAGGGCCGGCCACGGCTCCTCCTTTATAAATATTAACGCTGCACAAATTGAAACTGAGATAATGAAAAAAGCAAAGGGATTAGTATACCAACATATAAAAGCGATTGAGACCTGATTACGTGCCCCTAGTGAGCTCAGTTGGGGTCCACATAACACTTTTCCTTTCCAATGGGTAACATCTACTATGACTTATCTGGGAGCAAATATCACTAAGGACCCATCATTACTGTACCAATTAAACTACCCCCCACTTTTAGCAGCCATTAAGGCACAATTACAAACATTGGACATACCTTATATGACCTGGATAGAAAGGAAAAACTCAATAATAACATACAGTCATGGCCAAAAGTTTTGAGAATGACACAAATATTATATTTTCACATGATCTGCTGCCCTCTGGTTTTTATGTGTGTTTGTCAGATGTTTTTATCACATAAAGAAATATAATTGCAATCATATTATGAGTAACAAAAGCTTATATTGACTGTTAGAATGAGTTAATGCAGCAAGTCAATATTTGCAGTGTTGACCCTTCTTCTTCAGGACCACTGCAATTCTCCCTGGCATGCTCTCAATCAACTTCTGGACCAAATCCTGACTGATAACAGTCCATTCTTGCACAATCAATGCTTGCATTTTGTCAGAATTTGTAGGTTTTTGTTTGTCCACCCGTCTCTTGATGATTGACCACAAGTTTTCAATGGGATTAAGATCTGGGGAGTTTCCAGGCCATGGACCCAAAATCTCTCTGTTTTGTTCCCTGAGCCATTTAGTTATCACCTTTGCTTTATGGCAAGGTGCTCCATCATGCTGGAAAAGGCATTGTTGATCGCCAAACTGCTCTTGGACGGTTGGGAGAAGTTGCTCTCGGAGGACATTCTGGTACCATTCTTTATTCATGGCTGTGTTTTTAGGCAAGACTGTGAGAGAGCCGATTCCCTTGGCTGAGAAGCAACCCCACACATGAATGGTTTCAAGATGCTTTACAGTTGGCATGAGACAAGACTGGTGGTAGCGCTCACCTCGTCTTCTCCGAATAAGCTGTTTTCCAGATGTCCCAAACAATCGAAAAGGGGATTCATCAGAGAAAATGACTTTACCCCAGTCCTCAGCAGTCCACTCCCTGTACCTTTTGCAGAATATCAGTCTGTCCCTGATTTTTTTCTGGAGAGAAGTGGCTTCTTTGCTGCCCTCCTTGAGACCAGGCCTTGCTCCAAGAGTCTCCGCCTCACAGTGCGTGCAGATGCACTCACACCTGCCTGCTGCCATTCCTGAGCAAGCTCTGCACTGCTGGTAGCCCGATCCCGCAGCTGAAACACTTTTAAGAGACGGTCCTGGCGCTTGCTGGTCTTTCTTGGGCGCCCTGGAGCCTTTTTGGCAACAATGGAACCTCTCTCCTTGAAGTTCTTGATGATGCGATAGATTGTTGACTGAGGTGCAATCTTTCTAGCTGCGATACTCTTCCCTGTTAGGCCATTTTTGTGCAGTGCAGTGATGACTGCACGTGTTTCTTTAGAGATAACCATGGTTAACAGAAGAGAAACAATGATGCCAAGCACCAGCCTCCTTTTAAAGTGTCCAGTGGTGTCATTCTTACTTAATCATGACAGATTGATCTCCAGCCCTGTCCTCATCAACACCCACACCTGTGTTAATGGAGCAATCACTGAAACAATGTTAGCTGGTCCTTTTAAGGCAGGGCTGCAATGATGTTGAAATGTGTTTTGGGGGATAAAGTTCATTTTCTAGGCAAATATTGACTTTGCAAGTAATTGCTGTTAAGCTGATCACTCTTTATAACATTCTGGAGTATATGCAAATTGCCATTATAAAAACTGAAGCAGTAGACTTTGTAAAAATTAATATTTGTATCATTCTCAAAACTTTTGGCCATGACTGTATATAGCACCTAAACTCCTATACCTATTGCAAAATGCTCCCATACATGTCCCACCGAGCTTCTTTTTCTCAGTTCGCAGACCTTTCTCACAATTCATATGGAAAAATGCAAAACCCCGATTGACATATGAAATACTAGTAACATAGTTTATAACATAGTTTATAAGGCCGAAAAAAGACATCTGTCCATCCAGTTCAGCCTGTTATCCTGCAAGTTGATCCAGAGGAAGACAAAAAACCCCTGTGAGGTAGAAGCCAATATTCCTCACTTTAGGGGAAAAAAATTTCCCGACTCCAATCAGGCAATCAGAATTACTCCCTGGATCAACAACCTATCTCTAGTAACAATAACCTGTAATATTATTACACTCCAGAAATACATCCAGACCCCTCTTGAACTCTTTTACTGAACTTACCATCACCACCTCCTCAGGCAGAGAGTTCCATAGTCTTACTGCTCTTACCGTAAACAATCCTCTTCTATGTTTGTGAACAAACCTTCTTTCCTCCTGGCGCAGAGCATGTCCCCTTGTCACGGTCACAGTCCCGGGGATAAAAAGATCATAGGAGAGATCTCTGTGCTGACCCCTGATATATTTTTACATAGTTATTAGATCTCCCCTCAGTCGTCTTTTTTCTAAAGTAAATAACCCTAATTTTGATAATCTTTCTGGGTACTGTAGTCCACCCATTCCAGTTATTACTTTAGTTGCCCTCCTCTGAACCCTCTCCAGCTCTGCTATGTCTGCCTTGTTCACAGGAGCCCAGAACTGTACACAGTACTCCCTGTGTGGTCTGACTAGTGATTTGTAAAGTGGCAGGACTATGTTCTCATCACAGGCATCTATGCCTCTTTTGATGCAACCCATTATCTTATTGTCCTTGGCAGCAGCTGTCTGACACTGGTTTCTGCAGCTTAGTTTGCTGTTCACTAAAATTCCTAGGTCCTTTTCCATGTCAGTGTTACCCAGTGTTTTACCATTTAGTATGTACTGGTGACTTGCATTATTCCTTCCTATGTGCATAACCTTCTCTGCCCAGGCCTCAAATCTATCCAGGTCCCTCTGTAGCAGTATACTGTCCCCTTCTGTGTTAATTACTTTACACAGTTTAGTGTCATCTTCAAAAATTTATATTTTACTGTGCAAGCCTTCTACAAGATCATTAATAAATATATTGAAGAGAATTGGGCAGGATACTGACCCCTGTGGTACCCCACTAGTGACAGTGACCCAATCTGAGAATGTGCCATTAATAACCACCCTCTGTTTTCTTTTATTGAGCCAGTTACTTACCCACATACAGACGTACAGACAAGGAGGATTTGGATTGCCAGATATATACATCTACTGTACTTCAAGGCTATTCAGATTAGACTACACTCAGAACTACTTAATGAGTCCTTACCCAAGCTGGGATGCCAGAAAATGCTGAATTAGCACAAATGTGGCATATTCCTAAAGCACCTCAAACTACAGTATGGTTACCAAACTCGATTAGAGGTGCTGCAACAACTTGGCACTCACTAGCAACTACTATGCACCTCTTAAAATCAACCACTACACTTTACTTACCAGCTAATTTAATTCCATGTGCTTGACAAGGAATATAAAGATGACCTAGGGATATGGAACAGGTTTAAAGGAATAGTCACAGGGGATTTACTGTCTGGGATGACAATCCCTGAGTTTGTGGAACTGAAAGAGAGGCACCAGATTGGGTGCTGGACAGGATTCATTACTCACACTTTCAGAAAACTTGTCTCCAGTTCCTAAAGACACTGGGGTCAAATTGTGAACCTTCCTGGTATGAGATGTATATATTCTCTCCCATGGTGAATAGAAGTGTGATATTGAACTTATATTCCAAGATATTAGAGCAGGAGACGAACGCTGCCTGGCCCTGTCAATCAAGTATGGCGGGCGTGGAAGGAGGTATGAGAACGGAGCCTCTAGGAGCAGGAGCAACGCCCTCTCTGCTCCTAGAGGCTCATTTACATATAACAAAAGTAAGATTATCACAGTAAGGGGGCCTTCAATAAACATAATCATACCAGAGTTAGGGTCTGCTGACATTAGCATATCGCTAATGTCAGCAGGTTTAAGAGGGTTAAATCTGATGACAGAAACCCTTTAAAGCTGGCACCCACAGCTGATGGCATGGGCACAACCGCCTGCTGAGCAAATGCTACTTCAACAGGCGGTCACATATTTTATGCTGCACGTAACTTGGGCTGCCAAAATCTGTATGGGGGTGACTGGCACATGTAAAGGCAGCTATCACCTCCACCCATGATCACACAATTATCGGAATCGTTTGCTTAGTTCCTGATAATTGCCTGGGTATTGGTCCATATAAAGGACTTTTATAGCGTTAAATATTGTAAAAGAGCCAATCACAATCTGAACAGTTAATACTGGAGATGGGCCTGTGGATATCAGATGTGCTTCCTTATCTTCTTGAAGTGTCCTGGCATGGATGGTTGGCTGGATCACTGTTCTTTCTTGGCATGGATGGTTGGCTGGATCACTGTTTTTTCTTGTTGTAAACCACCTTATGAGCATAAGCATAATGTTTTCTTAAAGGGGTTGTATAATTTCTTATATTGGGTGCATATCACTAAGACATGCCCCAAATGTCTAATAGGTGCGGGTCCCACCTCTGGGACCCACACTTATCTTGAGAACTGAGCCCGCATCCTTGGTACGGCTGCCGTCCATTAATTTCTATGGGACTGACGAAAATAGCCAAGTGCTATCAATATGCCCTTAATGTATGAGATGACACAACCCCTTTAAAGTGGTTATCCCATGACTAATGTAAAAAAAGAAAATCAGACATCATATAGGACATGACAACCTCTTTCTAACAAAACTAGAACCAGCCCTGTACCTCACATGGATCCAGAGATCTCCCCATTCATGGCTCTGCTAGATTTATATCAAGCTGACAGCTCAAGGGGAGTGTCTTTTCTGCTGCAGGTAAGGAGGTGTGTATCAGCTCACCCTTTCAAAGCTCAGGAGGTAGTTGAAGCATGAAACTGAGCATGTGCGACCTTCTCAGTAAGCAGGTCAAAGAAATAAGAAAAAAAAACAAACAGCAGGGGCGCTATACATATTGAATAACTCAGTGGCTATGCTAAATTTTTAATTACATGCAATTACAAAAGTATTCAGACCTAGGTGTGGGTTTGAAAACTGTAGAATATTTTAACACACAGACAGAAGCACATAGATACACACACACACACACACACACACACACACACACACACACACACATGCACTATTTAACTAATAGGGTGATGACAGCTTCCAGAGTTGCATCCCAACACAAGGACCACCCCAGAGTAATCCCTGGTGAAACCACGCTAAGGGCATTATATGTTGTTATAGGAGTGACGCTCAAACTACTGGGGTGCATCTATGGGACCATCTTTCAGAGATGATGTCCTCCACCCAACGCTCAAAAAGCTGTGGGGTCTTTAGGAGAGCTGGGCTATCAGACGGTCAGTCTCTGCAGCTGTGATGTCATCCTTCCTATCCACGGCTTTACTGCAAGCGAGAAATACAATGCCTCATTCACATGTCAGTGTTTCACAGACGCGTGCTGTACATGTTCTCCACGGACAGCACACGTCCCCATTCATTTTAATGTGTGTATTCAGACATCAGTGTTTTAACACGGTCTGTGGGTCAGTGTTTTTAGCATGGATGCATGTTCTATTTTGTCCGTGTTCATGGATCCATAACGTCCATTATAGTCTATGGGTCCGTGATAACCATAGATGCAACACGGATGCCATCAGTGTTGCATCCATGTTTCACAGATCATTAGAAAGAGATGCTTTGAAAATTATTTTTCAGTTGTTTAGTGTCAGTGAAACACGGATGCAACACGGACAGCAAAAAACGGACACACGGATCCAACGAGGATCCTTCACGGACAGCTTCACGGATGCATCACTGACCACCTGCTCACGGATTTGAGCGTGGACACGGACGTGTGAATGAGGTTTAAGAGCAGTAAAAACAGTCCTATAACAACCACTAGGTTTCAGGAAGCGCAAAAGCATATTGTTAATCCACCAATGTTAAGACCAATGAAGCCCATCCAGGACAAGGGATTCAATAAGAATCTACAATCTAGGTGTAAAATTCCTTATCAATCACAGCACAAGCTTCACCGTGTATGGCTGGCAAATAACCAAAAGCCTTTTACAAAGGTTTATTGGTGTAAAAAATCATTGTCATTTGTGCAAAAGTTATTTTAAAATTAAAATTCCGCCACAGTTTTACATTTTTTTTATTTACGACGTTCGATGTGCAATAAAACTGACCAGTTACTTTCATTCAACAGGTCAGTACAAATCCGGCGATATCTAATATGTATAGTTTTTCTTGCGTTTTTCTTGATAGTGATAAAATAATTATAAAGTTGGGAAAAAAAATTTTTTTCCCGTCGCCATAATTTGACCCCTATAACTTTTTGCTATTTATGTGTACAGAGCTGTATGGGGGCTCATTTTTTGTGGGGGATCTGAACTTTTCATTGATACCATTCTGCTGTGTGTATGACTTTTTGATCAGTTTTTATTTAATTTTTTTTAGAAAATAAAGCGACCAAAAACGGCGAATCGGCCATTTTGATGATCTTTACCGTTTCGCTGTTTTCCATATGGAAAATAATTTTTTATATTTTTATAGTATGGGCATTTTCGCTCATGGGGATACCCATGATGTGTATTTTTTTATTTTTATTTTGGGAAAAGGGGGGTGATTTGAATTTTTGTTTCTTATTTTTTTGTTTTTTTTAAAAAAAAAAACTTTATTTATTTAATTATTTTACACTTTTTATAGTTACCATAGGGGACTATAACAAACAATCATCTGATTGCAGTTATCATAGACTCCAATGCACTTGCATTGGAATCTATGATGATTTTATTACTTTCCTATGGAGCCCTATTACAGGCAAGGACTCCTTAGGAAATACTATTCAGCAGCCTCCTGTCATTCACAAAGACAGGGGCTGCTGTAGACACGCTCTGGCTCCTCCGATCGCCACACAGGGGAGCCGGAGCAACACTGGAAGAGCGCGCTTTCGGTGTTTCACGCGCTCGGATGCCGTGGTCAGTATTGACCATGGCATCTGAGGGATTAAATGTCCGCGATCGTCATTCCTGCCGGTTGCGGACATCAGCTGCGGGTGTCTGCTATAGGAAACAGCAGGCCACCCACGGCTATGGCGCCCGCTCTGGTCAGGAACTGGTGCCATCTTTAAAGACCCGCCCAGCGCCGTACTAGTATGGCGCTGGGTGGGAAGGGGTTAATGGACTTGATGCCAGAAAAGTGACATAAATTACAGCTGAAATCTACTATTATGAACCCTTCCCATCTTAATAAATTGGTTGCTACTTTCACCAACGGGCTTTTTACTACAACTGGCATGTGAAACCTATTTGTTAATTCAGTTCCCCACCCTGTACAGGAGACGGACCCCATCAAGGCTTTATACCTCTTTTGGAATAACTTTAATATGTATTTAGTCTCTCCTGAGATGTTTAAGCGCTGTCTGACATCTAGCACAACTCTTCCTATGGTGCAGTCACCCCATGCCCCCATAAGTGACCAGGAATAGGTCCTATTGTCACAAATGTAATATAGCCCTTATTCTAGTACCCTAGCAATTAAGTTATCGCCTGCTGTGGTGTGAATATGAAGCAATGTGGTGGTGGGTTGTCACTAACTTCGCTGGTTACTGGCAGAAGGTTCCGTTTGGAATGTTACATCATAGAGACAGCTTGTGATGTCATTGCTCACTGGACAGAGCCACTGTACTTGCTGTGGGGGGTGTTCTTCTCTTATTGATAGAGCACCTACAAATGTAGAAATGCTGTTTTTGGATGTATAGTATATAAAATGAGAATGCTTGGACTGGGGAAAATGTCTGTATGTGGGTAAGTAACTGGCTCAGTGATAAAAAACAGAGGGTGGTTATTAACAGTACACACTCAGATTGAGTCACCGTCACTAGTGGGGTACCAAAGGGGTCAATATTGGGCCCTATTCTCTTCAATATATTTATTAATGATCTTGTAAAAGGCTTGCACAGTAAAATATCAATTTTTGCAGATGATACTAAACTGTGTAAAGTAATTAACACAGAAGAGGACAGTACACTGCTACTGATGGATCTGAATAGATTGGAGGCTTGGGCAGAGAAGTGGCAGATGAGGTTTAACACTGACAAATGTAAGGTTATGCACATATGAAGGAATAATGCAAGTCACCAGTACACACTAAATGGTAAAACACTGGGTAACACTGACATGGAAAAGGACCTAGGAATTTTAGTGAACAGCAAACTAAGCTGCAGAAACCAGTGTCAGACAGCTGCTGCCAAGGTCAATAAGATAATGGGTTGCATCAAAAGAGGCATTAAAGCCTGTGATGAGAACATAGTCCTTCCACTTTACATATCACTAGTCAGACCACACATGGAGTACTGGGTACAGTTCTGGGCTCCTGTGAACAAGGCAGACATAGCAGAGCTGGAGAGGGTTCAGAGGAGGGCAACTAAAGTAATAACTGGAATGAGTGGACTACAGTACCCTGAAAGAAAGACAAAACTGAGGGGAGATCTAATAACTATGTATCAATATATCAGGGGTCAGTACAGAGATCTCTCCCATCATCAATTTATCCCCAGGAGTGTGAAGAGGGGACATCCTCTGTGTCTGGAAGAAAGAAGGATTGTACACAAACATAGAAGAGGATTCTTTACGGTAAGAGAAGTGAGACTATGGAACTCTCTTCCTGAGGAGGTGGTGATGGTGAGTTCACTAAAAGAGTTCAAGAGAGGCCTGGATGTATTTCTGGAGTGTAATAATATTACAGGATATAGGTACTAGAGATTGGTCGTTGATCCAGGGAGTTATTCTGATTGCCTGATTGGAGTCGGGAAGGATTTTTTTTCCACTAAAGTGGGGAAAATTGGCTTCTACCTCACAGGGTTTTTTGCCTTCCTCTGGATCAACTTGCAGGATAACAGGCCGAACTGGATGGACAGATGTCTTTTTTTCGGCCTTATAAATTATGTTACTATGTCTACTTTCCATCTAAGATCCTTTAACATGATTATTAATTGACTAGAGTCTCTGAGATAGGATGGTAAATTAGTTACATATTTTTGTAATAAATTATCCTCATATACTGAAACGGAAGTCAATGAATCTATTCCAGATAAAAAAAGGTCATCCTGGGGGTTTATCAATGGATTTGTGGATCTTGGGAAGAATGTAAAAATAAGGTATTGACTGATGTTCAATTTTCAGATATCTCCTTTCTTGTTTATTTATTACATTTTGTGCATAACCAAAATCAGTAAGTGCAGACAGAGATTTCTTAAAATCTATTGTCGGGTTGGGGGGTAGGATTTTATAATAATTAGTGTCAGAAAGTATTCTCAAAGACTCTTCATTGTATTATCTAGAGTCTAAGATGACTACCCCCCTCCCATGATTCTGGTTATGCACAGAAGGTAATAAATAGACAAGAAAGGAGATATCTGAAAATTGAACTACCATCAGTACCTTATTTTTACTTTCTTCCCAAGATCCACAAATCCCCTAGGAGGACCTATTATATCCAGAATAGATTCATTAACTTCCAACATTTCAGTATATGTGGATAATTTATTACAAAAATATGTAATTAATTTACCATCCTATCTCAGAGACTCTAGTCAATTAATAATCATATTAAAGAGTCTTGGACGGGAAGTAGACATGTTTTGGGTTACCTTAGATGTCTTTGCCCTCTATAGTAATATTATCCATGAATTAGGAATTAATTCTGTAGAAGGATTTCTAATTGAAGACCTCTTTATGCATCCACTCAAAGAAGTTTTATTTTAGACTCTGTAAGGTTTTATTTTAAACCATAATTATTTCCATTATGCGGGTCACTTTTACACCCGGAAAAAGGGGAGACCGTTATAGGTACAAAGTTTACCCCCTCTTATGCAAACTTTTTTATGGGGGCATTTGAAGAGGAAACGGGGTATCCTAATATAAAATTCTATAAACGCTACACTGACGACATTATTTTTTTTTGAACAATAGTTTTTATCTGATAATAAAGAGTTATACAAAATGATAGTTTAAATTGTACAGACTTATACAGAGGTTACAAAATATAAAGTACAATATTGCTGGTTTTACAATAGTAAGTACTGTACATGGGTACATTATTTATGAGGATATAGTATCTCAAAATATTCATGGGGTGAGAGAGGAAGGAGGGAATGTGGGAATATGGGGAAAAGGTAGAGGAGTATGGAGGGGGTGGTAAGGATTTGGATAAAAGGCTAAAGTACCAAATCGTGAGCTTGTCGCATTAAAGTCAGTCATTTCCTAATATAAGCGTCTTTGGGTATTCTACACCTAACATTATTCAACCATATGTCCCATTTGTGTAGAAAGGATACTTTTGTATTATATGAAGAGACCCAAGAACCTGAAAACCAACAATTGTTATCCAATTCTCTAGTAATTCTATGGATGGAAGGTAACGTGTTATGTTTCCAGCAACAAGCAATTTTGCTACATGTTGCTATAATGCAATGCATAATGAAAAACCTTAAGGTTGACATTATGTTTAACTGGCAAAGAGACAAAAGGGCTCTGAAACATTATATACAGAATCTCAACACCAATCAATGGAATTTGAATTTCACTGTACATACAGACTCTACTACTGCCATTTTTCTGTGTCACAAACCAGCGGGCGTGGACCCACTGTGCCTCGTGTCCTACCTCCTCTAAGGGCGTTGTCTAAGTGAACCCCTCGATCTTCACAATACCCCTGATGATGGGGGTAGACTTTCCGAGGGGAACACCAGGTCACTACCCCCTGAGGAGGATAGGCACACAAGGCAGCTGGTCCAGGTGGACCATTAGGTACTTGTGAAGGTATCAGAGGTACAACGGTGGTGAGAGGGCCGAATTGTCACCAGGAGCAACAATGCAGGACCAAAGGATGAGGCAAAGGCGAAGTCAGACAGTCAAGGGTCAGAGTAGGAAGCACAGGGACAGGTCAGGCAATCCAGGTCGGCAACAAGAAGGTAGGCAGGGATGAAGCAGATAGCGGAATCCAGGAACACTAGTATGAGTCAGCAACACAGGAATTCAAGCAGGAACAATTGTAACCAAACAGGATACAAGGACCTTGACACTGAGGCATCTGGAAAAAGGGTTGAGCCACTTATATATGAGCAGGAGGGCTAGGGTTAGTCAATGAGGTCACATAATCCAACCCACATGATCCAACATGCGCCAGCCCAAGGGGAGTGATGCAAGGAATAAGCAGCAAGCATATTGTAGCCAGGTCTGAATGGAAACTCAGGAGCGGATCCCAGAGCAACAGTACTTACACAGACAGGACTGCAGCGGTGAATGGGAAGCACAGGCAGCAAATCAACGCTGAACACGGCGCCCAGGACTGCGGCAGTAAGCAGGGGAACAGCGGCACACTGCAGCCGCTGTTACATTCTGGACCTCCTGGACCTAAAAATAAAAATATAATATGGCAACAAAAAGAAGACAAACAATATAAACACAATTTTATAACCTGGTACAATTTGGAACATAACAGCATTAAGCACATGTTAAGTCAACACTGGTCAGTATTAAAGTAAGACCTGTTAATAGGTAATGAACTCTTACATCAACTTCATCTCATGTTCAAGAGAGCTAGAACCCTTAAAAATCTGGTAGCAGATGGGCAAACCCAATATAACAATAAGAAATCTAGATACTGAGAATCTCGCCCAAACTGTCAATGGATAATTTAAATATGGCCATAAATGTTGCAAATGTTGTCTTACTATATTGGACGGTGGTTACAATTTTAACACCTGGTGAAAATATTCAATTACGACACCTTATGGACTGTAGCACAAGTAATATTATTTATATGCTCCAATGTCCTTGTGGACTCCAATATATTAGATGGACCACTCAGAGTATCAGAGATAGATTAAAGGGGTTATACCATGTCTTAAAAATATAAGAAGTCACTACAATATGACTAAAGCTAACTGAGTACCTTGGAACATGTTTTGATCAAGCTGTGCTTTTCTCATGTCTGCCATGGAGCCAGCTCTTCCTGCTTCTGTGCTTCCTGGTTGTGAGAGTGTCAGTAGTGACGAGGCAGCTCTTCTCTGTATCCCCCCCTGCCCCTTCTGGCAGTGCTGCTCCATGCCCCCCACTCCTCTTTCAAACCTCTTCCACTATAAAATGCTTCCATGGCATTTCAGTCCATCCATCCGCAACGCAGTGCGGATGGATTGTGAAACCATACTAGTCATATACAGTGCCTTCCGTGCCTTCCGAAAGTTCCCCCTGGAACTTTTCAACCTTTTGCCACATTTCAGGCTTCAAACAAAAAGATATAACATTTTAAATTTTTGGTGAAGAATCAACAACAAGTGGGTCACAATTGTGAAGTGGAACGAAATTTATTGGATGATTTAAACCTTTTTTGTAATAATAAAACTGAAAAGTTGGGCGTGCAAAATTATTCGGCCCATTTACTTTCAGTTCAGAAAACTCACTCCAGAAGTTCATTGAGGATCTCTGAATGATCCAATGTTGTCCTAAATGACTGATGAAGATAAATAGAATCCACCTGTGTGTAATCAAGTCTCCATATAAATGCACCGGCTCTGTGATAGTCTCAGGGCTCTGTTTAAAGCACAGAGAGCATTATGAAGACCAAGGAACACACCAGGAAGGTCCGTGATACTGTTGTGGAGAAGTTTAGAGCTGGATTTGGATACCAAAAGATTTCCCAAGCTTTAAACATCCCAAGGAGCACTTGAAATGGAAGGAGTATCAGACCACTGCAAATCTACCAAGACCCGGCCGTCCCTCTAAACTTTCATCTCAACAAGGAGAAGACTGATCAGAGATGCAGCCAAGAGGCCCATGATCACTCTGGATAAACCGCAGAGATCTACAGCTGAGGTGGGAGAGTCTGTCCATAGGACAACAATCAGTCGAACACTTCACAAATCTGGCCTTTATGGAAGAGAGGCAAGAAGAAAGCCATTTCTCAAAGATATCCATAAAAAAGTCTCATTTACAGTTTGCCACAAGCCACCTGGGAGACACACCAAACATGTGGAAGAAGGTGCTCTGGTCAAATGAAACCAAAATCTAACTTTTTAGAAACAATGCAAAACGATATGTTTGGCGTAAAAAAAAGCAACACAGCTCATCACCCTGAACACACCATCCCCACTGTCAAACATGGTGGTGGCAGCATCATGGTTTGGGCCTGCTTTTCATCAGCAGGGACAGGGAAGATGGTTAAAATTGATGGGAAGATGGATGGAGCCAAATACAGGACCATTCTGGATGAAAACCTGTTGGAGTCTGCAAGAGAAGGACGGAGATTTATCTTCCAACAAGACAATGATCCCAAACATAAAGCAAAATCTACAATGGAATGGTTCAAAAATAAACGTATCCAGGTCTTAGAATGGCCAAGTCAAAGTCCAGACCTGAATCCAATTGAGAATATGTGTAAAGAGCTGAAAACTGCTGTTCACAAACGCTCTCCATCCAACCTCAAAGAGCTCGAGCTGTTTTGCAAGGAAGAATGGGCAAGAATTTCAGTCTCTAGATGTGCAAAACTGATAGAGACATACCCCAAGCGACTTGCAGCTGTAATCGCAGCAAAAGGTGGCACAACAAAGTATTAATGCAAGGGGGACAAATAATTTTGCACGCCCCACTTTTCAGTTTTATTATTACAAAAAAGTTTAAATGATCCAATAAATTTCGTTCCACTTCACAATTGTGACCCACTTGTTGATTCTTCACCAAAAATGTAAAATGTTATATCTTTTTGTTTGAAGCCTGAAATGTGGCAAAAGGTTAAAAAGTTCCAGAGGGCCGAATACTTTCGCAAGGCACTGTAGGTCTGCATCTGCAAGCGCAGCCCATACAGACAGTTCATATGCATTGGGGACCGCAAATTCACAGGCACACCGGCATACGTTTGTATGAATGAGGTCGTATATGGGCACCAGCTGTGTGTGCGCTCTGGTATGAATGTGGATCCATTGACTTGAATAAGTCTACAATCCTCAAGATATGTAGCGGAGTCATGGATTGGAAGCACTAAGGAGCACTGGTAGTAAACTGTGCTGTGGGTGCACCATACGTAGGACTCAGAAGGAAAGGAGCTCCATATGGTTTTTGGAGGGCAGCTTTTGCTGGGATGGTTTTTGAATGCCATGTCACATTTTAAGAGACCCTGAGGTACCCCTAGAAAGTAAACCACCAAAAAGTGACTCCTTTTTGGAAACTACACCCCTCCAGGCATTCATTGAGGGGTGTAGGTAGTGTATTGACCTAACAAGCGTTTCATAGAATATAGAAACACTTGACTGTAAAAATGAATAATTAAATTTTTTTCCAATAAAATGTTGATTTAGCCCCAATTTTTGAATTTTCACAAGGGGTAAAGGAGAAAAAGTACCCCCTAATTTGTTACCCATTTTCTCCTAAATATGGCAACACCCCATATGTGGTGGTAAACTACTGTGGCACATGGCAGGACTCAGAAAGGAAGGAGCGCCATATGCCTTTTGCAGCAAAGATTTTGATGGATTGGTTTATGGTTACAATTGGTTTTTATTTTTTGAGTTATTGTTTTATGTGGGGGTTCATATTTTGCAGGATGAGGTAACGTTTTCATTGGTATCATTATAGGGTACATAAGACTTTTTGATCACTCGATATTATGCATTTTGTAAGGCGAGGTAACAATCAAATTACTGGCACAGTTTTTATTTATTTATTTTTAAAGCGTTCACCTGAGGGGGCGACTTTTTGATCTCTTGGTATTACACTTTTTGTGAGGCAAGGTGACAAAAAATAGCTGTTTTGCCATAGTGTTTTTTTTTTTGTTTTTTTTTTTTAAGCGTTCACCTGAGGGGACATATCATGTAATAATTTTATAGAGCGGGTTGTTACGGACGTGGCGATACCCAATATGTCTATAATTTTTATTTTTGTTAAGTTTTACACAGTGAAAGCATTTTTGAACAGAGTAAAATCTTGTTTTTGTGTTGCCATATATTTTTTTTTATTTAATGGCAATTGTCTTAAGTAGGGACTCATTTTTTGTGGGATTAGATGACAGTTTTATTGGCACCATTTTGGGAAACATATGACTTTTTGGATCACATTTTATACAATTTTTAGGAGGAAAGATGGGCAAAAATTGTAATCCTGTCATTGTTTTTCTTTTCTTTTTTTTTAATGGCGTGCACTGAACATAAGTAACATGATCATTTTATAGAGGAGGTCATTACGGACGCAGGAATAACAAACATGTTTATTTTATCTTTTTAAACCAAGTATAAATGTGTGGTAATAGGAAAAAGTTTACATTTTTAATTTTTATTTATTTTTTATTTATTTATTTTTTTAACCTTATTTTTTTTACACTTTTTTTGACCCAGACCCACTTGGTTCTTGAAGATCCAGTGGGTCTGATGCCTCTACAATACACTTCATTACGCTGTATAATGTACTGCAGTGTATTGTCTTCACAGTAAGCCTTTGGCAGGAGCATGATCTGGCTTAGATATACTATGGCAAGCCGGATACCTGTAAAGACGTACGGTTGCCATGGTAACTAACGGTACGCTGCCACAGCAGTGCAGCGGCCTGATGGGGGAGGGAGCTCCCTCCCTGTTAACCCCTTCCATACAGCAGGGGGGAGGGAGGGGTGTGTCTATGCCGGACATCCTGAAGTGGAGCGGGTCTGTGTGTGTCCGCAAACTTGAGAGGATGGAGGGAGGAAAGACAGCTGCGGGCCATCCTGAAGGGGAGGGGGGATCTGCGTCAGCTATCCTGAAGGTGAGCGGGTCTGTTTGTGCCCGCAAACTTGAGAAGGTGTAGGGAGGAAGGACTGCTGCGGGCCATCCTTAAGGGCGTGGGGGGGGGGGTCTGCGCTGGTTATCCTGAAGGGGAGTGGGTCTGTGTGTGCCCCTAAACTTGAGAGGGTGGAGGGAGGACTGCTGTGGGGCATCCTGAAGGGGGAGGGAGGGTCTTCGCTGGCCATCCTGAAGGGGTGGGAGGTGAAGTCTGTGTCTGCAAACTTGAGGGGGTGGGTGGAGGGAGGGAGGATCGCTGCGCCAGCTATCCTGATGGGCGGGGGGCATTCTGAACACAATTGGGGGGGTGGGGACAGGGGGCGAGGTTACATCAAGTGCCACTGGCTTGGGGAGAGCAGGGGGCAGTTCATGATCGTGTGGTCAGTGCTTGACTGACACATTCATGGTAGGTAGAGATGAGCGAATCGATTCGTTGATTCGTATCGAATCTTGAGAATTTTTAGCTGCAAAGCGAATCCGAATATTAGGTGATTCGCTTCGGCTTTGTACGCATTCGCTACGTAGTTTGTCCTATAAATTATACGCTATTGCTGCGTATAAGTTACTCTATACGCTATTGCGTACAAATTCAATTAATTAGCGATGCAGACTCCTCCCTGGTAGCTCCGCCCCATTCTCCAGCACGCGAGGAAGACGAGGTAACTCAGGATATTAAGATGGTGGCACAGCGAGGCCCTGACTGGGGAGGCATGGTGTGGGGCACGACCCCTATGAGGAGAAGGAACTGGAGGAGATCTACATCTCTCAATATGTCCGGCAGCCTAAGAAGTCGGTTGAGGTGCCCGCTGAGGTGTTCACTCCGCTGGCTGACATGGAGGAGGCGGCAGGAGTTCCCGCTCCGCCGCGGAAGGACTACTCCCTTCGGCAAAATTCAATGGTCCCCGAGGCTGTCACCCGGAATGCCCTGATCCTCTGGGAATACAAAAAGTTGGTAGAGGAGTGGGTTGTGCAGGTTTTGGAGCACCCACGGTCCGGTGACCCCAAGCTGGAGCGCCAAAGGGGTACCGTTATTTGGTTCAGTGTAGAACGGGGAGTAGGTTTTATCCGCGAAGAGGAGAAGGCGAAAGAATTATATGTAAACCGCCGTTGTGTAAAGCGGCCATATCTTCCGCCCGTCTGCCACAATCTACACGCAGGGGATTATGTGGAGTATACCCCCATGAAGAGCCTCCAAGGCCCCTTTGCTACTGGGGTGAAACTCCTTAAGCAACCAGCTACTCCTGCAGCGCCCCCGGAAGACTGGACTGAGGAGGCCCAGGCCACAGAAGAGGCTCGGTATTCCCATGAGACCAATGATGGGACTCTGCAATCTGAGGAGAAATCACAAGCTCAGCTGGAACCCCTGATACCAGATTTGCCACCGCCGCCGATCCTTCATGTGGGACAGATTACCACCAACAGTTTTGTGTACCAGCCATCGGTGGTACAATACCAACTGCCATGGCAGGTGCAGGCCGCACAGTCCGCCACTCGTGGAAGACCGTTACCAGAGCCCTTACAGCCGGAGATTCTGTCATCTTGTATGCCTGCGGGAGGATCTGGCCACTACAAGGTAATGGGCAAGGCCCAAGTTGCCACGGCCCTTGCCAGTGTGACTGCCCGGTCACTACCAAGACCATCCCTGAGAGGTCGTGGGAGTCTGCTGCCACAGCCAGTGTCGCTTTCATGAGGCAGGAGTGCCCTCTCATGTCTTTTAGCTCCAGCAGCAGTGAAGAGGACCTGCTGGCCCTTAAGTAAGGAATCGGATCCTGCAGCTTTTATGGGAGCCACAACGTGGACTTAACCTGAAGGGTGAGCACTAGTTGGCGTTTGTTTTTATTTTTGTTGCCCTGCGTTTGTCCTCACCCAGATGGACATGGATTATCAGGACTCCCCCAATCAAAAAAAAAGTTTTAACCGAGTTGCGCATACGTGCGCCTCATCCCTTTTTTCCCCCTTTTCAGGTTATTGGGGAGCCCCTTGAAAGAGGGTTTTTTAAGGAACCTTTGCTGCTATTTTTTTTACCCATTTGGATTAGAATTTTACCTATGTGGATTACAAATTGCAACTGAGTTTGGGACTCTGTTCCAGTTGTATGACAAGCGTCAGAAGAAAAGAGACTTAAACGTGTCCGTGAGCATACTAGGTAGGTGATATTTAAAATGTTTACATTATACCTATAATGTATTTGCACTATATTGTTTGCACTGGATTGTTTGCACTAATGTTTTTACCTTTCAGCAACGTTTTCAAGTATGTTGCCCATTGTGTGTATTTATTTACAGGCACCGCAATGTGTCCTCATATTCACTTTATTGTATGGTGGATGGTTGTACTATGCACTTAGCCGGATAGACAGCACCTTACTTGTTCTACCTCAAATATACATACTGCCTCTGAGGAGATTTCAGATCTGACCATTTAAGCTGGATCTGGCCCGGGGTCCGCAAGGTGTCGAAACGATGGCGCAAGCCTCGGATCACCTGCTGGATCACCTCCTTTTTATGCTGGTTCGGGTGGCGGTGTGTGTCATCGTAATCCTGGCGGTCCATGAGCCGGACTATGTATTTCAGTTGTGCAACAGAGCTACAGTGCCTTGCGAAAGTATTTGGCCCCCCTGGAACTTTTCAACCTTTTGCCACATTTCAGGCTTTAAACAAAAAGATATAACATTTTCAATTTTTGGTGAAGAATCAACAACAAGTGGGTCACAATTGTGAAGTGGAACGAAATTTATTGGATCATTTAAACTTTTTGTGTAATAATAAAACTGAAAAGTGGCGCGTGCAAAATTATTCGGCACCCTTGCATTAATACTTTGTTGTGCCACCTTTTGCTGCAATTACAGCTGCAAGTCGCTTGGGGTATGTCTCTATCACACATTTGCACATCTAGAAACTGAAATTCTTGCCCATTATTCCTTGCAAAACAGCTCGAGCTCTTTGAGGTTGAATGGAAAGTGTTTGTGAACAGCAGTTTTCAGCTCTTTCCACATATTCTCAATTGGATTCAGGTCTCGACTTTGACTTGGCCATTCTAAGACCTGGATACGTCTTAAAACTGCTGTTCCAGGGGGCCGAATACTTTCGCAAGGCACTGTAAATGATGAGGATCGTCTGAATGCCATTTTCGAATATTCGTTCTGCCTCTGAGGAGTGCACGCCGCGGCCTCTCGTCGTACGTGCTTGCGTATTACGTAATCGCGTAGACAATAGTACGCTGAGGATTCGTACGCTATTTGTACGCTCATGCGTACGTTTTCTAAGAAGTTGCATACATTTTTTAAATGAATGTTCGTTATTAGTGCGCGAATGTTCGCAAATAGCACATAATAACGTATATTTTGCACGCAAATACAGCGAATCTATTCGTGGAATATTCGAATCTTAGGAAAAGTTTGGCGAATGTTCGGCGATTAATTTTTTAAATTATTCGCTCATCTCTAATGGTAGGTGGTACTAAAGCTCCAGGATCACGTGCACAATGAACAGCACATGTTCTTGGAGCAAGGAGGAAGTGCAGGGAGGGCACCATGTGACCAGGTCGCAGAGCTCAGCCCTGGTAGGACATTTTTAATAAAAGTGATTTTAAAACTAGCAGGGTGTGCTAGTGTGGAAAACATAAGTATAATGTCGGACAACCCCTTTAAATTTGCACCATTCTAATATCACCATGTCTAATATCTAGACATTTTGCACAAGTCCATTCTGGTGACCCATCACTTTTAAATCTGACACTGATGAAATAGGTCCCACAATCATATCTATGTTTATGTAGAAAAGAAATGTTTTGGATCTTTCGTTTTAACTCTTTAACTCCTCTTGGTCTTAATGAATCATTAGAACACAACTATTGAGTTTTTATTTGTTCATTTTTATATACATTTTTTGCTATATGTATAATCATCTTATGCTATGTGTACAAATCTTTAAATATATATACATGTTTTTACATTCATTTAATATATTGAATCAATGCTTTCTTAATGTATCCCTTTTTGTGATAATTATGTTATGTTGTTTTTATAGTAATTCATATGATTGCTGATCAGTCAATTATATAAGTTCCCTATATTTTCAGTGTTTACTTTAAGTCCTGTTTATACCTGTTTATACCTATCGGAAACTTCAGTTCAATGTTTCCAAATGTAAAATAATGCACTTGGGGAGAAGAAATCCTCTATCCGAGTATCGTATTGGCAGTTCTGTGCTAACAAAGACCTCAGAAGAGAAGGATTTGAGAGTAGTCATCTCTGACAGCCTCAAAATGAGTAACCAATGCAGCCAGGCAGTAGGGAAAGCAAATCGTATGCTTGGCTGCATAGCTAGAGGTATAACAAGCAGAAAGAGGGAGATTGTGATCCCTCTGTATAGAGCTCTAGTGAGACCACATCTGGAATACTGTGTTCAATTCTGGAGACCTCACCTGCAAAATGATATTGTTAAAATAGAACGGGTCCAAAGAAGAGCTACAAAAATGGTGGAAGGTCTAAAGCATAGAACTTATCAAGAAAGACTATGAGTTCTTAATATGTATAGTATGGAGGAAAGAAGAGAAAAGGGGAACATGATTGAAACTTTTAAATATGTTAAAGGACTGAATAATGTTCAGGAGGGAAGGGTTATTAATAAGAAACTGAACACAAGAACAAGGGGGCACAATCTGAGGTTAGTTGGGGGAAAAATCAAGAACAACAAAAGAAAATATTATTTCACTGAAAGAGTAGTAGAAGCTTGGAACAAACTTCCAGCAGAGATGGTTGATACATCCACAGTAACTGAATTTAAACATGCCTGGGATAAACATGTATCTATCCTAAGATAACAATAAAAGGGCAGACTAGATGGACCAGGTGGTCTTTTTCTGCCGTCAATCTTCTATGTTTCTTCTATGTTTCTACCTTTGTATTCCAGGTTGGAACATGAACAGAAAACATATATAGTGTTCCCCTTGTGCGTTCCGGCTAGGGTAACTTCCGGGATCCAACTCCTCCCCTTGATATTCTTCTCAGTGTACTGTGGATGTGATGTACCTTAGGCCATCTCTCTATAACCACCCCTTCCGATGTGGCTCGTGTGTTCCAGGTTGGAGCGCATGGCATGTCCCCAGCAACAATACGGCATGACGTAAGAAGTAAGGTAACTATATAATTAATTCTATGAGAAATTAACTATTTGATGAGATGATATGCGTTCCAGATGTGGAACACATCTATCTGTGTGTGGGTCAGAACCAATAGTGACGTTTTCCTCCCACTTCCGGTTTTCGAATCCTGGTACTTTTGAATGATGGATTTCAGTTGGCTATAGGTTGTGTCATATCTCTATTTATATGTGAGTACATGAAATGTATGTTTTTATGCTCCTGAAGCAAGGGACTTGTTTTCTTTCCTGAAACATATTGAGCTCTTAATGAATAAGCACTTCTAAATTCCACTGAAGTCCTGGTGTTCATCCTTGGGACATTGAAGTTCTGAACATCTTTCAGGTGACCTTGGTGAGGGAGGAGCGGGTACAAGTGTCTTGAGGTTATCTTGCACCCTCCTTCCTGGTGAAGTAATTTACTTATATCCACATGCCACATTGACAATCCTCTGTGTCATATATTGTATTATCTTGCATTGAGCACACGTGATTCACTCTGGCAGTATCTGACGCCTCCAGTACATATTTTTTGTACATTTTTTGTATGTCGCTTCACTCATTTATTGAGGTTTTCCCTGGTATGACGGTTGAACTGACTTTTTTAGGGTGCGACCTCTATTGATCTTCTCTTACCCAACATCAATCTTTCTATACAGGTTCTTTGATTCCACCTCACATAGTTCTTTGGTGTTTCTCACTTCCCCTCATTCTGCTTTCCTTCAATGCCCTGTCTTTCTCAAGTTCTAACTCCTTTTATTTTTTCTTGACTTGGCATTTCATGATATAATAATAATATCACTGTAGCATGAACTTTTTATGCTTTCCATAAATGTCACCCAAAAGCCAAATATCCCTAACTTTTTGTGATTAGTGTATATATTTTATCTGTATACCAAGTCTAAATACACACATCAAGACGTAATGGAAGGGAACTTTAATAGGGAACTGGAGTCAGCCTCCCATATGCTTTGACAATAATCAAGGGATGCCTATACCTCACTCCACTATGGGGTCCTGAACAAGCCTTTATTTTTTTATTATTTTTCACTTTTCTACTTTGGACTTCAGCTGCCTATTTAATTGTTGATACCTGTGAGGAGTGGGTCAGGGGGACACAAATGACACAGACAAAGTGAGGCCCTGACACTCCTTGCAAACCACTGTCCCTGCCTTTTGGGGGAACCCGGCTCCTTAACAGGCCAGCCCCAACCGAAGACTGCAATTACACTGAAGAAAGTGGAACACGAGACAAGCAACCAAAACAAAACACAAGCAGGAACAACCCTAAACAGGTCAGGAACTGAAGGGGTAAAAGGTAACGGAACCAAGCAAGGAATAAACAGAGGATAACACAAAAGGTAGGTAACAGTAACAGAAACCAGGGGAAAGGTACAGAGTCACTGGAATACCGGATAAACACAGAGTAGCTAGCTTAGGCACAAGGCTCTATAGCAGGCACAGATGAATGGCGAGTGTGAAACTAAATAGTGGCTAGAGTCCCATCCCCAAGGCGTGATAGGAGCAGGGATCCCAGCCACACCCTTGAATGGACCAAAATTACTGGCAGGGACGCCTGCCAGTAAAACTAGCAAAACTAGCCAAACCTTTAACCCTATAGGAACCTAAGTGTTACAAGAGGATTTTCTGGCTTGCACTCGGGATGAGCGCCGCATAGCGTCAGGACACGGGAACGCCCGCAGCCGCCCAACATCCGCTGGAGGGCCGCAGCGCCCCCGAATCCTGACAATACCACAACGCAATCTAGTGGTGCTTTCCTAGATCTGCATTTACTATATATATTGAGCTCAAGTGGTGTTACTCTCCACCACTTTCCTTAGGACAGTTTTACTCCCACCCAGTGAAGGTTGTGCTGGAACTTCTACACTATGACTCAGTAGAAGCCTGGAAACCACCGATGCATCCTTAGGACAATATATATTGAAAGAGTGGGAATATGTCTCCAGCACCTCATAGAACTGGACACTTTGATACTTTACATATTTCAGATGCCTTGCTCTCTCAGATTCAAGGTATGCTGCAAAAAGATCTCGCTAAAGTTTCCATGGATATCACCACCAACTTCAGCAAGGAAATCTGTGAGACTGGGCAAAGTACTTCAGCCTTAGAAAGCTACAACAGTGTTAGAGTCCCACAAGAAAGAAATTGAACAACTTCAGGACAACATTCGCCTTCTCCATGATAAATTGGAAGACATGGAAAACAGAGCATGCAGAGATAACTTGTGTATTAGAGGCCTACCCCAGTCAATTAACGATTTTCGATCAAAAGTTACAGTCTTCTTCCAAGAGCTCTGCCCAAGCATTCCATTGGAGTGCCTGAAGATGGACAGGGTGCACAGAGCTTTAGCTGCTCAACGGCACATTGACCAATGTCGGATTACAATAAGGTCGGCAAGCCCGGGCCCAAGATTGCTGGGGGTCCCAACGCTGACCCGAACGCCCACATACTGTAGTGGGGCACAGGAGCGCATAGTTCCCTGTCCCATCGCTGATCACCCCCATAGGCTTCAGGCCTAGTAGGCCTGAAGCCTATGCGGTAATGAAATCCCGGCACAGGCGGGCGTGATGACGTCATTGTGCGTCTTTGCCGGGACGCAGCACAGAAATGTGTGTGCTCCTGCCATTGCGCGCCTGGACATAGGTGAGTATTTAGCTTTTATTTTTTATTTTTTTATTTTATGTGTCAACTTTTGTAGGAAAGGGGGGACACAAACAGGAGGACATGTTAAGAGATAGTACATCGGGGAGAAGTTACTATATTGGGGCTGGCTGTATGGGGGCAACTTACTATGTGGGTGAAAATTATTATGGGGGAATTACTGTGTGAGGGCAAATTATTATCAGAGGGATTACTATGTGGGGGCTGTGTGTGGGCAAATTATTATGAAAGGGATTACTATGTGGGGACACATTACTATATGGGGCAGTGTGGGACAAATTACTATGTGGGGCAGTGTGGGACAAATTACTATATGGGCAGTGTGGGACAAATTACTATATGGGGCAGTGTGGGGGAAATTACTATATGGGGCAGTGTGGGGGAAATTACTATGTGGGGCAGTGTGGGGAAGTTACTGTGCGGGGGCAGTGTGGGGGTAAACTACTGTGTGGGGCAGTGTGGGGGAAACTACTGTGTGGGGACAGTTTGGTGGAAACTACTGTGTGGGGGCAGTGTGGGGTAAATTACTGTGTGAGGGCAAATTACTATTGGGGATAACTGTGGGGACAGTGTGGGGGAAATTACTATATGGGGCATTATTATCTGGAGCACAATATAGGGTGTTATTATTATTTAGCTTTTATTTTTTATTTTTTTATTTTATGTGTCAACTTTTGTAGGAAAGGGGGGACACAAACAGGAGGACATGTTAAGAGATAGTACATCGGGGAGAAGTTACTATATTGGGGCTGGCTGTATGGGGGCAAATTACTATGTGGGTGAAAATTATTATGGGGGAATTACTGTGTGAGGGCAAATTATTATCAGAGGGATTACTATGTGGGGGCTGTGTGTGGGCAAATTATTATGAAAGGGATTACTATGTGGGGACATATTACTATATGGGGCAGTGTGGGGCAAATTACTATATGGGGCAGTGTGGGACAAATTACTATGTGGGGCAGTGTGGGACAAATTACTATATGGGCAGTGTGGGACAAATTAATATATGGGGCAGTGCAAGGGAAATTACTGCGTGCGAGCAGTGTGGGGACATTACTGCGTGGGGGCAGTGTGGGGAAGTTACTGTGCGGGGGCAGTGTGGGGGTAAACTACTGTGTGGGGGCAGTGTGGGGGAAACTACTGTGTGGGGACAGTTTGGTGGAAACTACTGTGTGGGGGCAGTGTGGGGTAAATTACTGTGTGAGGGCAAATTACTATTGGGGATAACTGTGGGGACAGTGTGGGGGAAATTACTATATGGGGCATTATTATCTGGAGCACAATATAGGGTGTTATTATTATTACTGGGGACACTCTCGGGAACATTATAACTGCTGTAGACACTTTAGGGACATTTGGTGTAATTTATCAAACTGGTGTAAAGTAGAACTGGCTTAGTTGCCCTAGCAAACAATAAGATCCCACCTTTAATTTTTGTCAGCTCTTTTAGAAATCCAGTTCTACTTTACACAAATTTGATAAATGACCGCGATTACTTCTATTAGGCTCACAATTTTTTCAGCAGTATAGTACCTGGGGTATTGGGAACAGTATTGGGAGTGGCAGCAGGATGACACTGTCGAGACACCAGGATGGGGAGGTAGATGGAAAAATTGAGAAATCTGTGTCTGTGTTACAAACTCTGTAGAGACGAGATGTGGCTGAAAGAATTTGTCATGGTGGTCTGGGTCAAACAGAGGAGAAGAGGAAAGAGAAGGTCTACATGACAGGAGAGATCCCTGGATGTAAGAGGTACAGTACAGACCAAAAGTGCAAAGCAGTAATCAAAGCAAAAGGTGGCTACTTTGAAGAACCTAGAATATAAGACATATTTTCAGTTGTTTCACACTTTTTTGTTAAGTATATAATTCCACATGTGTTAATTCATAGTTTTGATGCCTTCAGTGTGAATCTAAAATTTTCATAGTCATGAAAATACAGAAAACTCTTTGAACGAGAAGGTGTGTCCAAACTTTTGGTCTGTACTGTATGTGGTGCTGTATTCTCCATCATGTTTTTTTTATTATATGTATTTTAAATTTGACGACCAAATTTTTCAGTTTAGGAGCCAATTTGGGGTATTTTTTTTTAGTCTGGAGATGTCATATGGCCTAGGAATATACTGTGGTGCTCACAAAGCACTGCAGCCTCTTTATACAAAAAAAGTAAAATGAAGGGAGAGGCTCAAGTTGGATAGACATCTCCGGGCCTATGATGCACTTAATTCGCCCCTGACAATGACCCTCCCAGAGACATTGTTTTGAAGCTTCATCATCACCACACTCATTAACAACTGCTGAGCGCTACATTCCAGTCCCTGGACCTGACTTTCTAAGGCCTCACCTATCCGCTATTCCTGGACTTGGCCCCGAACCCTTCCTGGACCCTTAATGACTCCCTTCTAATACTCCCTGAGGCACTTTCCTCACTAAAAACTAGCCTAGAGGAATATTTTACAAAAAATGCTCTGTTACATAGTTAATATGGTTGAAAAAAGTCCATCATGTTCAACCAAGGGATAGGTGGGGATGCAAATCCCACAAAGGAAGTGAAACTCAGATTTCTACACATTTTCATAGACATTAATGTAATTTACTTTTAAGGATTCATCTAAACCCTTTTTTAAACTATCTATTGCCCCTTATCAGTTTAGTTGCTCTCATTTGTACTTTTTCCAGTTCCAAAGCATCCTTTCTATGGACTGGTGCCCAGAACTGAACTGCATATTCCAGATGAGGCTGCACCAAAGCTTTGTATAGTGGTAATATTACATCCCTGCCCTGTGAGTCCATGCCTCGCTTAATACATGACAATATCCTGATTGACATTGTATGCTGTTATTTAATCTACGATCTACAAGGACACTCAAATCCTTTTCTACAAGCGACTCCCCCAGTGTTACCTTCCCTAGGACATATGATGCACAGAGGTTATTACTAGCAAGATGCATAACTTTACATTTATCCACATTGAACCTCATTTACTGAGTTGATGCCCAATCACTCAGAGTGTCCAAGTCAGCTCGTATTTTATGGACAGTTAGACTGCACAGTACTCCATAGTTTGATGTCATCTGCTAAAATAGAAATGGTGCTATTAATCTCATCCTTGATGTCAGTAATGAATAAATTACATAATAGAGGACCCAGCACTGAACCTTTGGGTACACCACTTATAACCAATTAGAACACTAACCATTATTTTACCTATTAAACATCTTTGAGGGACAGTATCAAATGCCTTTGCAAAATCCAGAAACACTACATCCACACCTGCTCTCCGTCCAGGCTTCTACTCATCTCATAAAAACAAATCAGGTTAATCTGACAACCCAGGCTGATTATCTACATACTGTACTCTTGTATATAGTCTTTTAAGAGTCCTTCAACCATTTTTCTCACAACAGAAGTTAAACTAACTGGTCTATAATTACCTGTGGAGGACCTAGATCCCATTTTGAATATGGGCACCACATTTGCCTTGCACCAGTCACATGGCACTGTACCAGTACCAAACGAATCTTTAAACATTTTGAACAGGGGCACAGCAGTGACTGAACTGAGCTCTTTAAGAACTGTAGGGTTTAACCCATATGGACCTGGAGCCTTGTTCACGTTTACCTTATTTAACTTACATTGGACCACATCTAAAGTTAGCCAGTTAAGTATATTACTGGATGTACTAACAGCCCTGGCATCACCAACATCAGCTCCTTTCTCTTCTTTTGTATATACAAAGCTAAAAAACCTATTTAGTAATGTTGCCTTTTCCTTATCTTCAGTGACTATCCCCCCTTTACTGAATTGTGGGGGATTTGTTTTGCTCTCTTTTGCCATCTGCTTTTCATTTTGTATTTTTGCAGTTTTTATCTCCTTTTTACAGCTTTTACTAAGCCATTTGTAAACTTCAAAGGCCACAGCTGAAAATAAACTGTCAAATGAAATGCAGAATATAAAAGTAAATTCCCTATTAAAAGTGCCCTGTCTGACCCAGGAAGAAGTACAGCAGCGTCTTAATGGATTAAAATAGACAAATCACCAGGACTGGATGGAATTCACCCCCGTATCCTAAGAGAAATAAGTAATGTCATAGCCCGACCCTTATTTCTGATATTTAAGGACTCTACAGTCATGGCCAAAAGTTTTGAGAATGATACAAATATTAATTTTTACAAAGTCTACTGCTTCAGTTTTTATAATGGCAATTTGCATATACTCCAGAATGTTATAAAGAGTGATCAGCTTAACAGCAATTACTTGCAAAGTCAATATTTGCCTATAAAATGAACTTTATCCCCCAAAACACATTTCAACATCATTGCAGCCCTGCCTTAAAAGGACCAGCTAACATTGTTTCAGTGATTGCTCCATTAACACAGGTGTGGGTGTTGATGAGGACAGGGATGGAGATCAATCTGTCATGATTAAAGGGGTTGTCCGGGTTCAGAGAAGAACCCGGACATACCTGCAATTTCACCCAGGCAGCCCGCCTGAAGAGGACATCGGAGCATCTCATGCTCCGATGCCCCCCCCTTGCCCTGCGCTAGATCGCGCAGGGCAAGGTCTCTTTTGTTTATAAATACTCGCTGCCGGGCGGGTACTTCCGCCCGGCAGTGAGTTCGGTGACGTCACCGGCCTTAATGGGCCGGCTTTAGCGCTGCCCTAGCCGTTTTACTGGCTAGGGCAGCGCTAAAGCCCGTCCATCAGCGCCGATGACGTCACCGGCTCACTGCCGGGCGGAAGCCTCTGCCCGGCAGGGACCGGTACGTCACCGGAACCTGGCTAAATTCCTTTGCCCTGCGCTAATTAGCGCAGGGCAAAGGAGGGCATCAGAGCATAGGTTGCTCCGATGCCCTCTTCAGGCGGGCTGCCTGGGTGAAATTGCAGGTATGTCCGGGTTCTTCTCTGAACCCGGACAACCCCTTTAAGTAAGAATGACACCACTGGACACTTTAAAAGGAGGCTGGTGCTTGGCATCATTGTTTCTCTTCTGTTAACCATGGTTATCTCTAAAGAAACACGTGCAGTCATCATTGCACTGCACAAAAATGGCCTAACAGGGAAGAGTATCGCAGCTAGAAAGATTGCACCTCAGTCAACAATCTATCGCATCATCAAGAACTTCAAGGAGAGAGGTTCCATTGTTGCCAAAAAGGCTCCAGGGCGCCCAAGAAAGACCAGCAAGCTCCAGAACCGTCTCTTAAAAGTGTTTCAGCTCCGGGGATCGGGCTACCAGCAGTGCAGAGCTTGCTCAGGAATGGCAGCAGGCAGGTGTGAGTGCATCTGCACGCACTGTGAGGCGGAGACTCTTGGAGCAAGGCCTGGTCTCAAGGAGGGTAGCAAAGAAGCCACTTCTCTCCAGAAAAAACATCAGGGACAGACTGATATTCTGCAAAAGGTACAGGGAGTGGACTGCTGAGGACTGGGGTAAATTCATTTTCTCTGATGAATCCCCTTTTCGATTGTTTGGGACATCTGGAAAACAGCTTATTCGGAGAAGATGAGGTGAGCGCTACTACCAGTCTTGTCTCATGCCAACTGTAAAGCACCCTGAAACCATTCATGTGTGGGGTTGCTTCTCAGCCAAGGGAATCGGCTCTCTCACAGTCTTGCCTAAAAACACAGCCATGAATAAAGAATGGTACCAGAATGTCCTCCGAGAACAACTTCTCCCAACCGTCCAAGAGCAGTTTGGCGATCAACAATGCCTTTTCCAGCATAATGGAGCACCTTGCCATAAAGCAAAGGTGATAACTAAATGGCTCAGGGAACAAAACATAGAGATTTTGGGTCCATGGCCTGGAAACTCCCCAGATCTTAATCCCATTGAGAACTTGTGGTCAATCATCAAGAGACGGGTGGACAAACAAAAACCTACAAATTCTGACAAAATGCAAGCATTGATTGTGCAAGAATGGACTGCTATCAGTCAGGATTTGGTCCAGAAGTTGATTGAGAGCATGCCAGGGAGAATTGCAGAGGTCCTGAAGAAGAAGGGTCAACACTGCAAATATTGACTTGCTTCATTAACTCATTCTAACTGTCAATATAAGCTTTTGTTACTCATAATATGATTGCAATTATATTTCTGTATGTGATAAAAACATCTGACAAACACACATAAAAACCAGAGGGCAGCAGATCATGTGAAAATATAATATTTGTGTCATTCTCATAACTTTTGGCCATGACTGTATACTGACAGGGAGTGTTCCACAGGATTGGCGCATAGCAAATGTGGTGCCAATATACAAAAAGGGTCCAAAAACAGAGCCCATAAACTATAGGACGGTAAGTTTAACATCTGTCGTGGGTAAACTGATTGAAGGTTTTCTAAAAGATGCTATCTTGGAGTACCTCAATGAAAATAAGCAAATAACACATATCAGTATGGCTTCATGAGGGATCAGTCATGTCAAACCAATTTAATCAGTTTCTATGAGGAGGTAAGTTCTAGACTTGACTGCGGCAAATCGATGGATTTCGTATATCTGGACTTCTCCAAAGCATTTGACACTGTACCATATAAAAGGTTAGTATATAAAATGAGAATGCTTGGCCTGGGAGAAAATGTCTGTATGTGGGTAAGTAACTGGCTCAGTGATAGAAAACAGAGGGTGGTTATTAACGGCACATACTTGGATTGGGTCACTGTCACTAGTGGGGTACTACAGGGGTCAGTATTGGGCCCTATTCTCTTCAATATATTTATCAATGATCTTGTAGAAGGCTTGCACAGTAAAATATCAATTTTTGCAGATGACACTAAACTATGTAAAGTAATTAACACAGAAGAGGACAGTACACTGCTACAGATGAATCTGGATACACCGGAGGCTTGGGCAGAGAAGTGGCAGATGAGGTTTAACACTGACAAATGTAAGGTTATGCATATGGGAAGGAATAATGCAAGTAACCAGTACATACTAAATTGTAAAACATTGGTAACACTGACATGGAAAAGGACCTAGGAATTTTAGTAAACAGCAAACTAAGCTGCAGAAACCAGTGTCAGACAGCTGCTGCCAAGGCCAATAAGATAATGGGTTGCATCAAAAGAGGCATAGATGCCCGTGATGAGAACATAGTCCTGCCACTTTACAAATCACTAGTCAGACCACACATGGAGTACAGTGCACAGTTATGGGCTCCTGTGAACAAGGCAGACGTAGCAGAGCTGGAAAGGGTTCAGAGGAGGGCAACTAAAGTAATAAATGGAATGGGTGGACTACAGTACCCAGAAAGATGATCAAAATTAGGGTTATTTACTTTAGAAAAAAGACAACTAAGGGGAGATCTAATAACCATGTATAAATATATCAGGGGTCAGTACAGAGATCTCTTCCATGAACTATTTATCCCCAGGACTGTAACTGTGACGAGGGGATATCCTCTGCGTCTGGAGGCTGGGGCGTAGCTTAAGGCTCATGGGCCCTGGTGCAAGAGTACAGCTTGGGCCCCCCTTCTCTCAGTGCTTTGTGGTCAGGGGCAGGGATGCACATAGCCTTCCTGCTGCCTGAGGCAAAAATTGAAATGGCACCCCCCCCATGCCAAATTCTTGACCTAACCCCTTCCCTCCAGTAACTTGACCAGCATGCACTTTCTATAGTATAGGTGTCTTCTTATGTGGCACAAGGGTCTTTGGGCCCCCTCAGCCTCCTGGGCCCGGTAGCGACTGCTACCTTTGCACCCCCTATAGCTACGCCCCTGTCTGGAGGAAAGAAGGTTTGTACACAAACATAGAAGAGAATTCTTTACTGTAAGAGCAGTGAGACTATGGAACTCTCTGCCTGAGGAGGTGGTGATGGTAAGTTCACTAAAAGAGTTCAAGAGGGCCCTGGATGTATTTCTGGGGGTAACAATATTACAGGTTATAGCTACTATAGATGGGTCGTTGATCCAGGGAGTTGTTCTGATTGCCTGATTGGAGTCAGGAACGAATTTTTTCCCCTAAAGTGGGGAAAATTGGCTTCTACCTCACAGGGTTTTTTTTTTCCTTCCTCTGGATCAACTTGTAAGATAACAGGACGAACTGGATGGACAGATGTCTTTTTTCGGCCTTATAAACAATGTTACTATGTTACCCTCTTTTTTTCCATTTATTGCCCTTGGTACAGTAGCTGTAAGCCATGGGAGGTTTAATTTTGGCTGTTTATACTTGATACTAGAGATGAGCGAATCTTGAAAGATTTGCTTCGGCGAATGTTCATTGAATTCATAAAAAGACTCGTTCTTAATACGAATTTATTCGGTCGAAGTTGCATTAAAAAATATTTGTTATTCTGGTTGTGTTCTGCGAACATTCGCACACTAATAACGAACATACAGTTGTTAAAGGTACGCTGCTTAAGTGAATATGTACGCATGAGCTTACAAAGTGCGTACGAATCCTTAGTGTACTAATGTCTTGCAATTGTATAATATGCACGCACGGCGCTAGGCCGCGGCATTCAGTCCTCAGAGGCAGAGCGAAGTTTTCAAAATGGCATCCAGGCGTTCTTCAGCAATTAGCTCTTAAATACTTGGTCAAGCTGACGGACCGCCAGAATTACGATGGCACACACACCTACACCCAAACCAGCAGAAGAAGGAGTGCAGCAGGTGATCCGAGGCTTGCAGAAATATAGCATATGTTGGCTCACCCTCCTCTCACCATAGATAGGGTGCTCTATCTGTATGACTCACCCTGTCACAAGAAATTATCTAGATAATTTTATTAAAAATGAGCACTATCATTTGGATCATATATAGATCATCAGGGTTGTGCCATCACTTTGACACAGTGGGGCCCCTGGGCCAGATCCAGCGGAAATGGTCCGATTTAAAGTACAGGTGCCCAGAGCGGCTTACTGAGATCAGCGCAGAGATACGACAGGTTGAGTAACAAAATATTTGAAAAGTAAAAATTAGTGTACTGTATTGTATATATACCAGTGCCAATAATAAAAACCGTATAGAAGGACAACATGGGCGTGCGTAGTGCGCTGCAGCAATTTTCTTTCATGCTAGGCCACGCCTCTAACTCCACCCAAACAAGTGAAAGTATTCTCAGATACGTGCCCCTTCACAGTAATTTGCCTTAGGCTACTTTCACATATGTGGTGGTGATCCTGCAGGCTGTTCTGCAGTTTTTGTCCTGCCAATTACCGGCGTTCTTGCCGGATAGCAGCCGGATCAGCGCTGTCCCCCATTATTGTTAATGGGGCTGGCTGTTCTCCCGTTTGTGTCAGGTAAATTCGCTAGTGTGAAAAAAAA
>ONZH01021793.1:0-57522 GCA_900303285.1 Rhinella marina
ATATAACTACTATAATACTGCTCCTATGTACAAGAATATAACTACTATATCTCTGCTCCTATGTACAAGAATATAACTACTATAAATACTGCTCCTATGTACAAGAATTAACTACTATAATACTGCTCCTATGTACAAGAATATATAACATACTATAATACTGCCTCCTATGTACAAGAATATAACTACTATAATAATACTGCTCCTATGTACAAGAATATAACTACTATAATACTGCTCCTATGTACAAGAATATAACTACTATAATACTGCTCCTATGTACAAGAATATAACTACTATAATACTGCTCTATGCCTATATGTACTAATGAATATAACTACTATAATACTGCTCCTATGTACAAGAATATAACTACTATAAATACTGCCTCCTATGTACAAGAATATAACTACTATAAATACTGCTCCTATGTACAAAGAATATAACTACTATAATACTGCCTCCTATGTACAAGAATATAACTACTATAACTATAATACTGCTCCTATGTACAAGAATATAACTACTATAATACTGCTCCTATGTACAGAATATAACTACTATAATACTGCTCTATGTACAAGAATATAACTACTATAATACTGCTGCTCTATGTACAAGAATATAACTACTATAATACTGCCTCCTATGTACAAGAATATAACTACTATAATACTGCCTCCTATGTACAAGAATATAACTACTATAAATATTGCTCCTATACAAAAATATAACTACTATAATACTGCTCCTATGTACAAGAATATAACTACTATAATACTGCTCCCTATGTACAAGAATATAACTACTATAATACTGCTCCTATGTACAAGAATATAACTAACTACTATAATACTCCCTCCTATGTACAAGAATATAACTACTATAATACTGCCCCCTATGTACAAGAATATATAACTACTATAATACTGCTCCTATGCTGTCCTACAAGAACTATAACTACTATAATACTACTCCTATGTACAAGAAATATAACTACTATAATACTGCCCCTATGTACAAGAATATAACTACTATAATACTGTTCCTATGTACAAGAATACAACTACTATAATACTCCCCCCTATGTACAAGAATATAACTACTATAATACTGCCCCCTATGTACAAGAATATAACTACTATAATACTGCTCCTGCTGTATGTGCAAGAATATAACTACTATAATGCTACTCCTATGTACAAGAATATAACTACTATAATACTGCCTATGTACCTATGTACAAGAATATAACTACTATAATACTGCTCCTACTGTATGTACAAGAATATAACTACTATAATACTGCTCCTATGTACAAGAATATAACTACTAATACTGCTACTATAATACTGCTCCCTATGTACAAGAATATAACTACTATAATACTGCTCCTATGTACAAAAAATATAACTACTATAATATTGCTCCTATGTACAAAATATACTAACTATAATACTGCTCCTATGTACAAATAATTAACTACTACAATACTGCTCCTATGTACAAGAATATAACTACTATAATACTGCTCCTATGTACAAGAATATAACTACTATAATACTGCTCCTATGTACAAGAATAACTACTATAATACTGCTCCTATGTACAAGAATATAACTACTATAATACTATAATACTGCTCTATGTACAAGATATATATAACTGCTCCTATAAAGAATATAACTATACTCCTATGTGTACAAGAATATAACTACTATAATACACTCTCCCTATGTACAAGAAATATAACTACTATAATATTGCTCCTATGTACAAAACTATTATTACTATAATACTGCTCCTATGTACAATAATTAACTACTACAATACTGCCCCTATGTACAAGAATATAACTATATAATACTGCTCCTATGTACAAAGAATATAACTACTATAATATGCTCCTATGTACAAGAAATATAACTACTATAATACTGCTTCCTATGTACAAGAATATAACTACTATAATACTGCTCCTATGTACAAGAATATAACTACTATAATGCTACTGCTATGTACAAGAATATAACTACTATAATATGTACTGCCTCCTATGTACAAGAATATAACTACTATAATACTGCTCCTATGTACAAAAATATAACTACTATAATATTGCTCCTAAGTACAAAAACTATTACTACTATATACTGCTCCTATGTACAAGAATATAACTACTATAATACTGCCCCTATGTACAAGAATATAACTACTATAATACTGTTCCTATGTACAAGAATACAACTACTATAATACTCCCCCCTATGTACAAGAATATAACTACTATAACTGCCTCCTATGTACAAGAATATAACTACTATAATACTGCTCCTATGTACAAGAATATAACTACTATAATACTGCTCCTATGTACAAGAAATATAACTACTATAATACTGCTCCTATGTACAAGAATATAACTACTATAATACTATGCTCCTATGTACAAGAAATATAACTACTATAATACTGCTCCTATGTACAAGAATATAACTACTATAATACTGCTCCTATGTACAAGAATAATAACTACTATAATACTGCCTCCTATGTACAAGAATATAACTATAACTACTATAATACTGCTCCTAAGTACAAAACTATTACTACTATAATACTGCTCCTATTGTACAAGAATATAACTACTATAATATGCCCTATGTACAAGAATATAACTACTATAATATTGCTCCTATGTACAAAATATTACTACTATAATACTGCTCCTATGTACAAGAATATAACTACTATAATACTGCCCCTATGTACAAGAAATATAACTACTATAATACTGTACCTCCTATGTACAAGAATATAACTACTATAATACTGCCCCCTACCTATGTACAAGAATATAACTACTATAATACTGCCCCTATGTACAAGAATATAACTACTATAATACTGCTCCTGCTGTATGTGCAAGAATATAACTACTATAAGCTACTCTCCTATGTACAAGAATATAACTACTATAATACTGCCTCCTATGTACTATGCTACAAGAATATAACTACTATAATACTGTTCCTATGTACAAGAATACAACTACTATAATACTCCCCCCTATGTACAAGAATATAACTACTATAATACTGCCCCCTATGTACAAGAATATAACTACTATAATACTGCTCCTGCTGTATGTGCAAGAATATAACTACTATAATGCTACTCCTATGTACAAGAATATAACTACTATAATACTGCCTCCTATGTACAAGAATATAACAACTATAATACTGCCTCCTATGTACAAGAATATAACTACTATAATACAGCTCCTATGTACAAGAATATAACTGCTATAATACTGCTCCTATGTACAAGAATATAACTACTATAATACAACTCCTATTTACAAAAATATAACTACTATAATATTGCTCCTATGTACAAAACTATTACTACTATAATACTGCTCCTATGTACAATAATTAACTACTACAATACTGCTCCTATGTACAATAATTAACTACTACAATACTGCCCCTATGTACAAGAATATAACTACTATAATACTGCTCCTATGTACAAGAATATAACTACTATAATATGCTGCAAGAATCTATATAATACTATGTACAAGAATATAACTACTATAATATTGCTCCTATGTACAAGAATATAACTGCTATAATACTACTCCTATGTACAAGAATATAACTACTATAATACAACTCCTATGTACAAAAATATAACTACTATAATATTGCTCCTATGTACAAAACTATTATTACTATAATACTGCTCCTATGTACAATAATTAACTACTACAATACTGCCCCTATGTACAAGAATATAACTACTATAATACTGCTCCTATGTACAAGAATATAACTACTATAATATTGCTCCTATGTACAAGAATATAACTACTATAATATTGCTTCTATGTACAAGAATATAACTACTATAATACTGCTCCTATGTACAAGAATATAACTACTCTAATGCTACTGCTATGTACAAGAATATAACAACTATAATACTGCCTCCTATGTACAAGAATATAACTACTATAATTCTGCTCCTATGTACAAAAATATAACTACTATAATATTGCTCCTAAGTACAAAACTATTACTACTATAATACTGCTCCTATGTACAAGAATATAACTACTATAATACTGCCCCTATGTACAAGAATATAACTACTATAATACTGCTCCTATGTACAAGAATATAACTACTATAATACTGCTCCTATGTACAAGAATATAACTACTATAATACTGCCCCTATGTACAAGAATATAACTACTATAATACTGCTCCTATGTACAAGAATATAACTACTATAATACTGCTATCCTATGTACAAGAATGTACAAGAATATAACTACTATAATACTGCTCCTATGTACAAGAATATAACTACTATAATACTGCTCCTATGTACAAGAATATAACTACTATAATACTGCTCCTATGTACAAGAATATAACAACTATAATACTGCCTCCTATGTACAAGAATATAACTACTATAATACTGCTCCTATGTACAAGAATATAACTACTATAATATTGCTACTATGTACAAAACTATTACTACTATAATACTGCTCCTATGTACAAGAATATAACTACTATAATATTGCTACTATGTATAAAACTATTACTACTATAATACTGCTCCTATGTACAAGAATTGCTTCCTCAGAGGCAGGTGTAAGGCTCTGCCTCTTAAACTGGCTACTTCAGCTTCCTTCTCTCTCACTGCTGTCTCTCCCTACAGTGAAGTGCATATTGAATGCAAGCCCTTCCCTATGGGAAGATTATATTGGCCCCACCTAGCATATAACTTAGGCCAGTTAACCCCTTTGTAGCCTGTAGAAAGAAAAATAACTCAACAATTAATTCGACATACTTCACACATTTTTAAAGGGAACCTGTCATCACCTTTATGCAGCCCATACTAACGCAGAATACAGTAGAGACAGGTGAGTTGATTTCAGCGGTCTGTCATTTATAAGTTAAAAGTAAGTGGTTGCCAAGAACCATCATTACAATCATTGCAGACTGGGCCTGGAAAGAGTCAAATCGTCATGAGAAGAGTCATCGCTATTCATGAATTCCTGTCCTCCCCGCCCACCTGCTCATGATCGACCGTCTTCTACTTAGTTTTCTCTCTTTCTCTCTAGGAGAGAACTGCCAATCATCAGCAGATGGGCGGGGAGTGCAGGAGATTAGGAATAACCATGACTCCTCTCAGGTAGATTTGACTCTTTTCAAGACCTAAGCTGCAATGATTATGATGCTGGTTCTCGGCAACCATTTACTTTTAGGTCATGAGTGACACACCGCTGAAATCAGCATTTCTGTCACTATTTTATACTGCCCTCAGTGAGGGCAGCATAAAGTTGATGACAGGTTCCCTTTAACTATATTTTTTTAATTAGTGGGCTATCAGCACACTGCAATTGGTTTTCTGGCCTTTTGCACCTCATTTCCATACTAGTAAATGGGACTGAGGTGCAATACTAAACACAGAAGCTATGCCACTGTGCCTTGTATACTATGAAGAGGTCCAAGCAACACTGCCCTATCAAACAGCTGTGCAGTAGGAGGGCCAGGATTTAGGCTGCTACCGAACATGGGGACAGGCCATGAATATTCAAGTTCCAAAAAACCTCTTTCTATAACACTTACTATCTATGAATTAGATTGTAAGACTCTCCATCGAAGGGCTCTGAGCAGATGGTGCACTAGGTGTACTGCGCTGCAGAAGATGTTACCACTATACCTTTTATAGGTATTACTGCATATAGAAGAAAAATAACAGTATTCAAACTCTGTCACAGAAGGACCTCTGCTCCGACATCCTCCCATCTTGACTGACATAATGTATTCATAGGAAAACTTCCAGCTGATCATAATATTTTGGGATCTGCATATTTTTATGACAATGCTTTGCTATGCTGCATTTCACATTCCATTGCCTAGAGATTTGCAATTTTGATTCTGGAACATCTTCTATTAGGACATAATTAGAGGCGGCATCTGTATCTCCTCGCACTGAATTCTAGACACCGTTGCCAGTCCATAATAATACAAGCACAACCCAATACCCCTCGGATCAGCTCCGGAGCGATTCTGTGTCAGGCTGGAGTGACTGATGTGCACATTGTCAGAATAATCCGTGTTACTTGGCTGGAGACACATCAGTCTGCCCAGGCAGAAATATTATGCAGCCGTAAATTCTGTCAGCCGAACTAATTGCTCCTCATATTGCCTGGGAAATGGTAAGTTCTCGTGAGCGATTATATATCCGGATGCTGGAAAAGTTAACTTACCAAGATGAAATGGATTTCTGATGCAAAAAGGGAACGAGGAAAGTAATCAAAAGCCTAATATGAATGACTCCCCCCCCACATGGGCTCACTGGACCTTGCCAACCTGCAAAGTTTCCAAATCTTTACGTCTTTGAGTCATTCCTACAAGTGGGATTGTAAAACTGAAGCTATTAAAAAACCAGCGTTAACCCACTGTTGAAGCTACTAAACCAGGGTTAACCTATTTCTCCTCTGAAAGTATATCTATAATTTCAAAAATATTCCTAATTAGGTCCCACCATGTCTAAATGTCGAAGGGATTTTGACATTTTCACCTTAAATGGTTTGTCCATTTTGATGATAAACTGATCGTGTCCCCCAGCTGAGACTGAAGTGATCACCTGTAGTCAGTGAAGGAATCTGGTGGTAAGGACTCATTCACATGATCGTAGTGTCTTGCGGTCCGCAAAATTGAGGAACAGGTGTAGACCCATTCATACGGTCGTGTGAATGAACCCTTAGTGTGTTGTTTTCCTGCAGCTCCACCACAAGAGAAATTAAAGTGTACATGTTCTTTCAATTTATTTTTAATACAGCATAAGGACAGTGATGTTAAAGGGGTTGTCCGGGCTTTTTAATATTAGAGTTGTTTGACAGTTGTTTAAGGAGACGGCCTGTGCATGTGCCGTCTCCATTCTCTCTTTCTGCTCTCTGCTGTATGTCTATGGGACAGCAGCAGCGGACATGAAGAGAGAAGGAAGATGCCGCATGCAGTGCACTCCTCAAACAGCTGATCAACGGGGTTGCCGGGTGTCAGACTCTCTCTGATCTGATATAGATGACCTATCTTGAGGATAGGTCATCAATAGAAAAAGCCTGGACAACCTCGTTAAATGTTTTTGTAATATAGTTTTCTAGTCAGGGACTTAAGGTAGTGACAAGAAGCTGGATGGTAGCCTCTGTATGTTACACCCAGGCATCTTCAGGGCTTAGTATTATGCTGAACACTCAAAACAGGCTCACCATCACAACGCTCAGGTAGAGCTTTGCTAAGAAGACTCTTTACACTCTGTTTTCTAGTAGAAAGAAACATATTTCCCCAATAAAGTTGTAACAGTCAGTGGGTGTAGAACTAATGTGTCAACCAACCGCTTTGACTTTGGACCTAACCTAAGGGCATTATACTGGCAGTTCTTGGTATTTATCCTTTAACACCTATACAGGGATCTGGACTTCACTGCAGGGGAACCACCAAGCTGCTACCTCTTGGAGTAGTCAAGGTGTGGTGTACAGCTAAGAAGCCATTGGGGTTAGAGACACTTCATATATAGCAGAACTGATTAAAACATTAGAAGCTGCTGAACCAAGGTGGGGTGTCGGGGGGGGGGGGGTTAGGTTTACCCTAGCAATACAGCAGAATGAGGTGAGGTTGAAGGAAGATTATTGCAGATAAACACACATAACACAGGCACCTGATCAGACTGCCAGAGCACAGGGCGAATGGCGAAGCACCCATAATGGCCCAAAGTAGGAGAGAAGCGGCAGTGATTGGCTGGGCGGTAACATGTCATCGGGTGCTATATAGCACCCGGTGACATGTGACCCGGCTCAGTCTTAGTCAGGGAGAGCTGCTGCAAAGAGGGACAGATAGTGTAGGGATAGGATTTGGCTAGGCAGTTTTAGTTTTTCTTTTCAAAAGACCCAAATGTCCTTTTAAGGACTATTGTTTTATCTGGCGGCAACATCTAGTTTTTTTGGGGCAAAATTTGCGCAAAATTGCCTGACCTTAACACAACCTGTGCTGCGTGTGCTGTACAACGTTTGTGCATCCTAAATACCTGTGACATCCAGTGTATTTTTTTTATGCCGCTAATCAAGGCGACATTACCTGCGCTGCGTCTGCTTTATAACGTTTGCGCAAGGAGGGACAGATAGTGTATGGATAGGATTTGGCTAGGCAGATTTAGTTTTTCTTTCCAAAAGACCCAAAAGTCCTTTTAAGGACTATTGTTTTATCTGGCTGCAACATCTAGTTTTTTGGGGGTGCAAAATTGCCTGACTTTAACACCACCTATGCTGCATGTGCTGTATAACGTTTGTGCATCCTATAAGGGATCGATTCCTCCCTCAGGGGGTCGCACACTTCTTCACAACACGGGATTTTCAAGTCCACACAACTTTATTTTCACACTTTTTGCTCTAGCATGAAACAAAACCATCAAAATAACACCTGCCCGGCTAGGCTCTGACTACACATAGTTCAGCTAACTCACCTAAATACAAACGCTGTTCACACACAGCTTTTAAGTGCGGCTTCCTCAGCCGTTCAGTCCAGCAGCCTCCTGGCTGTGACTCCAACCGTACCTTTTGGGGGGAGATGGTCCAACAGTCCTCCCGACTCTGACCGTGTGACCCTCTTCTCCTAGGGTCACTGGGCCCCCCCCCCAAACTTCCAGGCTACACTGAGCCTTGTGGCCCCTCAACCCATGTGGCTGAGGCCACACAGAGCCTTCGCAGGCTCCAACCTCTCAGGCCTCCTCAGCCTTTCTATCCCTCAGGCTTCCTCAGCCTTGTGGCCCCCAGCCCTTCTGGCTGGGACCACACGGGCCCTCTCCAGGTCTGTTCCCTGGGGCCCTCTCTCTCTCTAACACACAGTACAGGTTAACTTATCCCTGCCTGATTACTCCAGCTGGCCTCACCTGGGGCCAGGGAAAACATTAAAGTGTGTGGACTGGAAGACTCCCACTTCGAACCTGTCTCCCAGTCCAAGAAATCCAGCCCATGCAACATTAAACAAAAAACAGCTCCAGCAACTATGCTTGCTGAAGCTATACCACTTCTGGATTCCAGTTCTCACCTGGCTAAACTGACAAACCAGGCGAGATACACACCTCACATTACTACACACATCACCACAATCCTAAATACCTGACATCCAGTGTATTTTTTTCTGCACTAATCAAGGCGACATTACCTGCGCAGCATCTGCTGTATAACGTTTGAACATCCTAAATACCTGTGACATTCAGTGTATTTTTTTTCTTCCTCTAATCAAGGCGACATTACCTGCGCAGCGTCTGCTATATAACGTTTGTGCATTCTAAATACCTGTGACATCCAGTGTATTTTTTTCTGCTGTTAGTGACGGCGATATTCCCTGCGCTACGCCTGCTGTATAATGTTTGAACAGCCTAAATACCTGTGACATTCAGTGTAATTTCCTAACAATTTTTCCTCTAAAATTGATTTTTATCTTCGGTTTTGGGCTTATTCTTGTCATTCTGTAAAAGTGGCGTAATACTCTGACAACATCGTTCCCAGCAGTGACTTGGGAGTCCAAGATGCATCCAGACATCCTCCCCATGCTGTTCCCAAAACATTTCAGTGGTGTTTCCATAATGTTCTGACCTTTTCCTGTGAACCAGACACCCTTCCCTCTTCAGAGCAGGGGGTGCCTGGTTTAGTGCTCTGGTTCTCCCATTGACTTCCATTGTGCCTGGGTGCTCTGTAGAGCACTCGAGCATCACCAAGTGTTCTACCCGAGCACCTGAGCACTTTGGTGCTCGATCAACACTACCATTAACATCTCTAGAATAGCAGAAAAGCTGTAATTAAAGGGGTTTTCCAGGATTTTACTACTGATCACCTATCCTCTTACTTCCCTAGACCACCAGGGCTTCTGGCATTAACACCTTACTGCCCTAAAACACCAGGGTATAACACCTTACTGTCCTAGACCATCAGGAATATTGACATTAAAATGTTAGTGCCCTAGACCACCAGGGATGATTAGATAATGCTAGATACATTATGGCTAAACATGGCCATGACAATGTGTTAGTTATAGAGGATGCAGCCTAGGGTGCGGCTGTCTCTCTTCTGTGAAGTAACGGGGCATCAAGCTCAATTCCCAGTTATACAGTACAGTAAGGCCCCATTCAGACGACCGTGTTTCACGTGCGCTCCAGTCCTCTGGGGCAGCACAGGCCGGGCTTTCAAGGCCCGTATACGGCCGTGAAACACGGTCGTCTGAATGGGGCCTAAGACAACATTCTTCTGAGGTAGAGGGCAGAAGAAAAATGTCATTGTCATCCTTGTTACTTTATCCTACAATGATCATAGAGATCAGTATTAGAACAGAAAACTATAGATAAACAGATTTCTGGCTGCTGATATGTAGCTTTTTGCTACATGGAAAATTAAGCATATCAGAAGCCGGGAGCAGCATGTTGAACACAGGCACTCATAGGGACTCATGAGTAGGTACAAATAAGGGGGTCTGTCTGACCTTACAATTGATCTTATTTAGACCATAAGTGGTATATGGCTTCACACTCAAAGATAGCAGAAGAAAACAGGTGGTCATAGTTTAGTCTCTTTAAGTGGAACAGACTTAATCTCTCCGGCGGCTTGCTTTCTGTTCTGGTGACAAGCTTTAGAAACCACCCTCAGATTCCATGGGCAATGACAATCTTGAACTATTAGCTATGAAGATGGCTGGAGTTGGTTGTCACAGGGCACAGCTAAAATTCTCACTATGCAATCTGCAGTCTATGTTTACAGGCCACAGCAAAGGTTATGTCCAGAGTTCCCCTTTAGATGCCCTGTAGCTATGGGATCAGACCCCACAGATCTAAGTTTGTTGGTCATCAATTAAAAAAATATGGATAACTCTTATGACATTATCATGATGGTGTGGTGTCAAATCCCATCATAACTCTTCACTGCAACTGATATTAAAGGAACTCATACAAGATCTGATTCCATTAGGGCAAGGTATGACAGATGTAATTTGTGGGAGAAGTGAATCACCTTCCTTATTAACAAATACTGTAAGAATGGCCAATGGAGTACCGACCATATGGGGGTCAGTAGATGCAAGCCAAATTGCAGGTCCCTAAAACCTGTAGCTGCTGCCCACAACTAATAAGGGCTCCAGTCTAGTAAATGCATTTGAAATGCTCACAAATCCACTGCTGCTCCCATACAGATACTTCCCTGGTGCTTTTTCAGCATCTGTTCAAACTGCTTCAGCAATATTGTGATGATGCATACTACTACTACAGGCAGTGATAGGCTGCAGTGGTCATGATGGACGCTCTACATTTTAGCTGGAGAACACAAAACATAAACCATCAGAGGATCAGAGCAAGTGTTAGCAGGGTAGCACCATAGGATTGGCGTGTATTGTTCCTTTTAAATTTTTATGCCATTGTAATGTGTTTGCAAGAAATTTCATGGGGTTGGAAAACCTCTTTAATTTTCAAGAGTTTCACCGAGTATCTATTAATCTACTTGATATAATTTGTATTCTGTAGCACTTCCTATTTTTTTCTTTATCTAGACTTATACACTATTTTACAAAGTTCAGTGAGGATCTCTAGAAACTTTTTCTTCTCCCGCCCCCCACCCCCATGCTTACATCTCCAGGACATAAAAGTTGTGTCAGCCCTTCAAAGTGCACTCCTTTCATATATTAATAAATACAAGTATTGTACATGATAGAGATTTCGTGACTACCTAATGCCTTTTCATCTGTGAAGAGCTGAAGCTTTGTCCTCAGTCTCACCCCTCTTCAGACGTAGGAAAGAAAAAAAATCAAGGCAAATGTAAAATATTGTGGCATTTTATTTATAATTTGACGGCTGCAGAAAATTCTCACATGCAGAGTTGGTTAGCAAATAAAGGTAAAGGAACTCGGTTTAACCATCAGAGGGACAGTGGCACTTTCATGACACGGCTACAGGAACAAATGAGCGCTTTCTAATAACACGCGCTCATATTGCCGTTTCCATGGAAACAAGCTCAGCAACAATGAAAAGTTGACCTTTCCTCAATCTGCGGTAAATCTTTACAAGACGCGTTAATTTGTTCTTATAGAAAAACTCACATTTTATGTGAATTTAATGCACGTTGCCCTGATACAAAGGCAAGAAGAAGGACAAAAACATCATTGTGTGAGATGCTGCACAATATTGATGTATCATGGAAGAATCTGAGAACCGTCCTTTTGTCTGGTAATGTATCACGGCTCAGGGTGGCTTCATTTGGCCATTCTGATCACCTAGTGATAGCTGGATCCTGTTTTCTTGCGCTGAGACTGCTTATGTCCAAGCAAAAGGTTATGTATTCAAGTTCCTATTCAGATCATCTTGACTTTTAACCTATGGTGCAGATGCTTTTGTCATGAAGACAGGGGCTCCTCAGGCTCTTAAGAACCAAAGAGGCCCATCAGATCTTATAACTTGTCCATTTTAGTAAATATTTGACTTCTCTATCCCTATGAAACCAGAAACACATGAATGGACTCCGAAACTCTACTCCGGTTGGCTACTCCTAGGTATTCACCAGAGCCTACTGCCAGGCAGGATGGGCTTCTATAGACCCAGGTTACACCTGCAGATACCAGGAATAGCCAAAACAGCAAACAAGAGGTTTATCCAGAAAACAAGCTGCTGTCAGATGCCAGGATTTCAAATGAAGTAGTAGTGAGAAGCATGGTGTTCATGAACCAGGACTTCAATATAGAAAATCACAGGCAAATCAATTAAGAATCATCAGTCTTAAATTAGTTTTTTTTACTGATGAACTATCCTCTGGATAGGTTATCAGTATCTCATTGGTGGGGAGTCCGAGACCCTGGACTGGGATCAGCTGATTGAGAAAGCACCGGCGCTTGCAGTAGCCCTGTGTCCTTTTCTCAGTTTAGTCTAGGCCATGTGACATCATGTTCTTTGGTCACATGGCCTAGGCACAGCTCACCCGCATTGAAGTTAATGGGACTGAGCTGCAATACCAAGCACAGCTGCAATACAAGGTATGGCACAATGCTTGGTGAGCAGATAGAAGGTCACGGAGCTAATGTGAGTGCCAGTGCCTCAAACAGCTAATCGGTGGGGGTTTCCCAAGAACGTTCTTCAGGTCCATAAACTTTCCAATGAAACAGATATTAACAGAAACCTCTAACTGGATGACAATAATGAATATGTTGCACTTCATACTCAAGATCTCCCTAAATGCATACCTCCCAACTTCGGAAATGGAGAAAGAGGGAGAAATTGTGCGGCGCGCAAAACGCACTGCTGCAAGTTTTTTCGGCACTAGGCCACGCCTCTAACTCCGCCCAAAACATAACTATACACCTAATCCCACCCAGTCCCCTTACTGTCCCACATAGTAATTATTCCCCAGTTATGTGCCCCCATTAATATGCCCAGTTATGTGCCCCCATTAATATGCCCAGTTATGTGCCCCCAGTAATATGACCAGCTGTGTCCCCAGTAATATGCCCAGCTATGTGCCCCCCAGTAATATGCCCAATTGTGTCCCCAGTAATATGCCCAGCTGTGCCCCTGTATAATATACCCACATTGTGCTCCCCAGTAAAGTTGTGCCCCCAGTAATATGCCCATATTGTGCTCCCCAGTAATGCTGTGCCCCCAGTAATATGCCCACATTGTGCTCTACAGTAATGTTGTGCCCCCAGTAATATGCCCATATTGTGCTCCCTAGTAATGCTGTGCCCCCAGTAATATGCCCATACTGTGCTCCCCAGTAATGCTGTGCCCCCAGTAATATGCCCATATTGTGCTCCCCAGTAATGCTGTGCCCCCCAGTAATGCTGTGCCCCCCAGTAATATGCCCATACTGTGCCACTCACAGAAAATTGAAAAAATAAAAACATATACTTACCTTCTTCCTAGCAGCATCACCTGCAGGACATCTTCTTCTCTGGTCTGGAGGGCGGTGGAGCCAAGGCTGACTGACGGCCGGCCCCGCCCCCCGCCCAGACTGAAGGTGTGGAGAGCGGCAGGGAGGTATGTAGAGCCTGCAGGGGGGACGGGAGGGATTATGGATGAAGCAGCGAGCCGATGCCGGCTCTCTGCTTCATCACCATACAGGCAACTATCTCTGCGTCCTATGGACACAGGGACAGCTGCCAGAAACCGGGACATACCAGATGGTGGTTGGCAATGTGACATCTAAGATACTCCTCCAGGGTTTGGTTACATGCTCAGTCTGACCATTAGTCTCAGGTGAAAAGCAGAAGAAAAAGATAAGTGGATCTGGAACGTGTTACTAAAAAACTTCCAAAACTTGGAAACAAATTGTACCCCTCTTTCAAAAACAATGTTCTCAGAAAAACCATGTAAGCGTACAATGTGCTTAATAAGTAAAGTAGACAAGGTTTTTGGAATTTGGAAGTTTTACCAATGGAACAAAATGACACATCTTACTGAAATGATCCACCACCACCCAAATCTCAGTTTTACTCCCCAGAAGGTGGCAGATCAGTGATAAAATCCATAGACAAATGGTCCCATCGTCTTTAAGGTACGTACAACGGACAAAGTTAATCACTAGGAGGAATACGGGGAGACTTAGCAAGGACACAAATATCACAGGCAGAGACATAGCCCTCAACATCTTAGGATAAAGATGGCTAACAATAATGAGGAGAGACGAGTCATTTAGTCCATTAAATCCTGGGGTGCCCACAGAAAACAATCATGCATTTCACTATGCAATAAGTCTAAACTGACAACAAAAAAGCACATCCACATGCTATGCATTGATATATAATTACTTCTCAGTGTAAATAATAGGATACAGCCCCATAATCTACATACTCTACATGAAGCATTTGTATATGTTTTGACCTGCCCAGTGACATGGAGGCTTAGTCTGACAGCCGGACTACTGGGTCACCCTGTCGGCTGTGTTGTGACATTTTTGGCGCCATGTGGTGATGCAAAAAATTACCATAGGTACTCAATCGTAGAGGCAACCTTGATGTGGTAAGTGGGCTTATGCATTTTGATCAAAGCGTATACAAATGCCTGGTGTAAAGTATGCAGATTATGGGGCTGTATATGTTAATTGTGCTGAGAAGCAATAGATCAATGCATAGCATGTGGAAGTGCGATCTATGCCTTTTTCTCTTTTTTATTGGATACGTCTGAATTAGGTGGTAAAAAAAGCTTCCTAGCAGGTACGTACACTAGAGCTGATTGCTGGCATCCTCTGATATCAGTGAAAGGATCAGGAGCAATCAAAGATACCATAATGTCTTCAGAGCAAATAGGTTTTGGCTTGATATCAGGAGGTTGAGATGAGCAGAAATTACATGATGAAGTCTCAGAGAGAAGCTCATTAGCACAGTCATATGATCTATGGGGTATTGATGAAGTACAAGATTCCATACATTTGTAGCATCATATGACCAAGCTCCTCTTCTCCCAGTCAATAACAGGATTGGGGCAATATAACCAAGGACACAACAAAATCATTTGTGTAGGCAAGAACAATGAAGAAGAAAACTTCAGGACCCTGGACAAAACTGTACTATCAACTACTGTTACAATAATCAACTTAACAAGTGGTATCAATGGAATGGTTAATCTCCTAGCAACATGAGAATCCAAAAAGTAGCCACAGCCAGTGTTGAAGATTTTCCGGGTTAGAACTCTTGAGGCAATTCCCATGCAATTGTTCAGCATCTCCACATTTGATGCACAATCTCTGCCTTTTCCGATATATTTTACATTCCTGAGTAGGCATGAAGGATCCCAAAAAAACACATTCTTGCCCTCCCGTAAACTTTGGCCAAGAAATTGTCTTCTCCAAAGATGTAACCTAATGAAAATCTGACAAACTCAGATGAAAATGTAAACTGAGGGCTGGATCATTTCACTGGGATGTAATTGACCATCTTCTAAATTTTGAGCAATATTCTTCAACTGGGTGACCCCTCTGGTGGAGAGGGAGCAGATTAGCTTCTGCCATTGCCCTACGATCAGTTTTAAAGCAACAAAAAAAAAAAAAAATCAGTTCAGGGGCATTAGGATCCAGAAAGAAGTCCCAGACTTTGAATAGGTAATTCTACACTATGGTCAACATCCAAAACCACAGCCAGCAGACTCAGAAACTGCTACCAGTCTTCGTTAACTACTCAGCTTGGTAGGAAGTTAAAGCTACCCTAGGTATTCACCAGAGCTCACTGTAAGGCATGATGTACTTTTTGTTGCTAGCAACTCAGGTTACATCTGTGAAGTAAAGTGGCAGATTACTGGTGCAAGCTCGCTAGAAGCAGACCTACCAGAATGACCGGTGGTACAAAGATTAGTGGACAAGCAGTGTCAAAACCAGCAGAGACAGATAAATCAAAATCAGCAGTCGAGAAGTTCATCCAAAACCAAACCACAGTCAGGATACCGGGAATAATCAAAAGAAGCCAAAGCTGCAGACAAAATAAACAGGATACAGGCAGACACCAGCAGTTGAAATGAAATAAAGGACACTAGCAAACTAGAATGCATTGCTCAGGCACCTTCACACAGGATATGGTGCCTCAAGTATCCCAAGGTGAAAAGCCATTGGCTAGTAGTAGAGAGAGAATAAGTGACGGCAAGGAGCAGGCCACATCTGTCACATACCGTGTGGTTATCGTGACACGTGTTTCATGTTGCTCATGTTTGTGCCCTGGTATTCCGGATTTGGTTGTATGCTGGTTGCCAGGGGCAACGTGTATATTGGTGGTGTCTCGGTTGTTCTCCGTGACATGGCTTCCATGTTGCTCATGTTTGTGTCCTGGCATTCTGGCTGCGGTAGTAGGCCGTGGTTGCCAGGGGCAACGTGTAGTTTTGGTTGCTGGTATGTTCCCTTCTTAATGCATACTTCCCTCCTTCCCTGTCTGGTTCTCATGGGGTTAACATATTGACCTGGGTGTGGTCACTAGGTGCTTTTATTCTGTTGTTGCTAGCCTGGTGGTTTAGTTGTGCTCCAGCCTCCGTTGGTGCTGGAGCTATGCACCTTTCCTGGGATTCCATCTGCCCAGTCCTTGTGGCCACTTAATATGTCATCGAGGTCTTCCCGAGGTCCTCTCATCCCCTTCCCTTATCCTGGTTATGTGGTATGTGGTTTATGTACGGGTGGGTGTTTGGTCTGTGACTGCCATGTGTCTTCTGACATGGAGTCCAGACATTTCCTGTATGTATGTGCCTTCGGTGAGAGGGCTCCAGGGTTCCCCGGAGGGGGAACAGCGATACTGTGAGTTGTTGCTGGTGAGCTGGTTCCTGGGTGTGTTGTGTGTACTGAGTCCTGTTAGGTGTTCGGGTTCCAGTACATGTGCCTGGGCTCAGTCTTTGGTGTATGGACTGCTGGTGCTTCTATCAGCAGTATCAGCAGGTAAGTTGCCAGGTGCACCGGGACCATCCTGGAGGTGCAGTCAGTGAGTTCTGGATAAGTGCATCCCTACCATCTGGGGCTCTGTGAAGAACGGGGCTCACTGGGTTTCTGCCCTCTGGGTTTGGTTTTTGGTGTTTCCGGTGTACTTGGTTCAGTGGTATTCCTTGCCACTGGCTTCTTACCTGCTAATCGGTCTTCATCTCACTGTAGTGTATCGGTGTATGCTCGGTGTGGAGTTTTCCCTCCCACACCGTAGCGTGACAGTATGACACCCGAACACCTAACAGGACTCAGTACACACAACATACCCAGGAACCAGCTCACCAGCAACAACTCACAGTATCGCTGTTCCCCCTCCGGGGAACCCTGGAGCCCTCTCACCGAAGGCACATACATACAGGAAATGTCTGGACTCCATGTCAGAAGACACATGGCAGTCACAGACCAAACACCCACCCGTACATAAACCACATACCACATAACCAGGATAAGGGAAGGGGATGAGAGGACCTCGGGAAGACCTCGATGACATATTAAGTGGCCACAAGGACTGGGCAGATGGAATCCCAGGAAAGGTGCATAGCTCCAGCACCAACGGAGGCTGGAGCACAACTAAACCACCAGGCTAGCAACAACAGAATAAAAGCACCTAGTGACCACACCCAGGTCAATATGTTAACCCCATGAGAACCAGACAGGGAAGGAGGGAAGTATGCATTAAGAAGGGAACATACCAGCAACCAAAACTACACGTTGCCCCTGGCAACCACGGCCTACTACCGCAGCCAGAATGCCAGGACACAAACATGAGCAACATGGAAGCCATGTCACGGAGAACAACCGAGACACCACCAATATACACGTTGCCCCTGGCAACCAGCATACAACCAAATCCGGAATACCAGGGCACAAACATGAGCAACATGAAACACGTGTCACGATAACCACACGGTACGTGACAACATCCTGCAAAGGAGTTAAACAGTGCTGCTCTGGTGGCCAGACCTGCTGGATAGCAGAAGAGGGAAATCACCCGGACTGGACCACCAGTGAACTTGGGAACAACTGAGCAGAGTGGTGGCCATGCCTCGGTACAAAGGACAGGTCCACTGCCGCTATAACAGTAGCCCCATCTCCCTTACACCCTCTCTTCTTTGGCCTAGACAGCTCCAAAATAATTTCTTTAGAAGAGCTTTTACAGTACCTCTGACTTTCTTCATGTTTATTCTTGACCTCATACTAATTTTTCTGTGCCAAGATGGGTAGGAGCAGAACCAAACTTCTAAGAGACCAATGAAACAGTGTGCCAACATATATGAGAGTACCTTGAATCTGATGCTTTTGGAGGAGAGCCAAAACTTGTTTCCAGAGGTAGAGTCCTGTGATTATGGTCAGAGATTTTCTCCATGGGGGCAGAAGCCTGTAGCAGAGATGTTTTAGTTTCTTGCTTACAGTGGACTCTGCAGCTGGAACCCTGGATGAGAGATGTGTTGAAAGAGGAACTCACAATTGATAACCATACAATACGAAGGAGTCTTACCGATAGATTCACTGGTTTGGTTGCTGTACAGAAATTCTGCCCAGAGTAAAACAACGCAGTCATTGTGCAGAAGAGAAATGTCACAGATAGTTGACCAGGACATTATTAATAGGCTCCACTTTCTGATTGGATTACTGATGGCAAGTTGAGGAGAAGTCCAACTTAATTTCCAACGGTTTACAGATAGCTCTAGAAATGCAAATCAAGCAAATGAGTGTTACAAATAAGTTAGTCAATTGACTTGTAGAAGGAAGTCCAGGTAGGGGCATAAAGTGAGCCATTTTAGAAAATCTGTGAACCATCACCCATATTAGAGTGCATACTGAGGTGGAAGGTAGATCGCTGATGAAATCCATGGCACCACTGGGCATCAGGCACTAGAAGAGGAAGGAAGAGTCCTTCAAGTTTGTGTTTAATGGTCTTGTCCTGGGCGCAAGTGGAATAGGCAGCTACATAATGCCAGACATCATTAGAAATTGAAGGCTAACAGCAATGTCAGGAAATTTGGCTAGTAGTCTTGTGGAGACCTTTATGTCCAGCATTTCTGTAGCAATGAGCATAAGCCAGAAGCCTCCAGGTCACGGGGACAAATGTCTTGTCGTTTGCTTGAGAGAACTGGAGTGATAGTGACAATGCGGGCAGGATTGATGATATGCCTGAGTTCCACTACATGGCCAGTGGAGTCACTTGAATGGGTTTGCCTTGGCTCTGTGAAAATGCAGGCCAAAATCAAATTACGTGGTGAATAAAGACCAATGGGCTTGAAGAGGATTGAGAGAGATGTTGAGCAGATTGCAGATACATCAAGTTCTTATGGTCTGTATAACTGACATTGGGATGGACTTAGAAAAGAAGCCACAAGTGATCAACTTACCGGGAGAACTCCAGCTCCCACAGAATGCACCTTGACCTTCAGAAAGAAGGACCATTTGGACGATGAAGGATAGAAGATAGGATAGAAGTGTTTTAGAATCTGAAATGTGACTTCTGCTTTTGGTGTCTACTCCCTAGTGTTTACTATTTTGCAGATAAGCACTGAAATGGGAGTGGTAAGATTGAAGAAATGATTCATAAATGGCAGGTACCCAGCGCAAAATTTATCTTGAGTTCCAGTCGACAATAGGAACACTTAGGCAGAGCCATGGTAGCCACATTAGAAGGACACTAACTTGAAACCAGCTGGACGTACAATTAAATCTTCTAAATATGCAAAGCTACCACTTGAAGGTCCATGGGCATAGCAATGTAGTTTAAAAGATTCCGTATGTGACAGTCTGTTGACAGATGTGACCACCAAGGAGCTCTCCAACTGTCATGTAGAAATGTGTTATCAGGTTAATAAGGTGTGATGCAGGAAATTAGTTGCCGCTGCCAAGCCACAATTCATGAAGGCTGGTTCAGTAAAACCGAATATTGCTACAAGACATAGTCACTGGCACAGTCAATCTTGGAGACGGGGCCGGGACAAGGTATTTTGGTGCCCTAGGCAGAGCAGACAAATTGCAAACCCCCCACCCCACACACACACCTTCAAATCAATTTACAGTGACCTTACTTTCTAATAAAGTGATTAAAACACATTTTAAAAGAAGCAGTTACAGGGTAACAAATGTAAATCCAATGACTTACAATTAAGGTCTCCACAGATTTCAGTTTTTCACTTTTCTTTTCCATTTGGCTCAGACGCTTACAGATGTAGCAGCGCTAGCGATCACAGGAGAATCGCGTGAGCACAGAACAATATCGTAAATAGAGTAAGCATCTGATGATTTGTACGCTAATGCTACGCATTGTATGCTAATGTGTACGAATTTGTATGCTAATGCTACGCATTGTATGCTAATGCATACAAATTCACCTAATTAGCGTACTTTTACTGCGAGTGAATGGAGTGAAAGAGGACAAGTCGCGATTCGTTAGCAACGCTATGCGAAAACAGTGATGGCTAGCGCTGCTACATCTGTATGTGCAGATGACTTTGGTCAGGAGTTTGCTGCCGCCTCTGCCACATAAAACGGCACCAGTATTAATAAATGGCGCATGGTAGATAGGGGTCTGTTACAGATTTTCTATTAGGGCCCAGGATATTAGGTTACACCAGTGACTTTGGCTCATTGCTTCTGCAGTCCATCTCCTCCCTCGATATAAAAGAAAACCCCATTCCAGCTACCCCTTTAACACTGCCATCCAGTAGCTTACACCATTACTGTACCTGCTGCTGCCCCATGTGCCTACATTAGTTTTCTTTTAAACTGCTTGGAATGTTATAAAATAATAAATGCAGTGAAATTTTACTGATCCTTCCGCTAGCTTTCCAATCTCTGGGTGCAGGGGTCACATGTCCAAATGGAGAGGGACTTGGAAGTACAGAGACCAGCGAGGACACAAGAGAGTAGTGAAAGGAGGAACTAGAAATGTATCACTACTAGTGTTGAGCGAGCATGCTCGGCTAAATACTGTATTCGTTCGAGAATGGCTATGCTCGGCACATCGTGGTGTTCGGCCAAACACCGCGTGTGCTTGAGCGCCATGCTCGAGTCCCCTCCCCGCACGCTACTTAGCCAATTAGCGTGCGGGGAGGTACTGGCATTCACTGTAATGCCGTAGCCATGTTGGCTACTGGCATTACAGTGATTGGCTGGCCGGGAACGGATTATCGGGTGCTATATAGCACCCGGTGACATGTGACCCGGCTCAGTCTTAGTCAGGGAGAGCTGCTGCAAGGAGGGACAGATAGTGTAGGGAGAGAAGAACGCTAGGCAGGGCTAGTTTTTTTCTGTTGAAAAGACCCAAAAGCACTTTTAAGGGCTATTATATCTGGCTGCAATATATATTTTTTTTTTGGGGGGGGGGGCAAAAATTGAGCAAGGTTGCCTGACCTAAACACCACCTGCGCAGCGTGTGCATTATAATGTTTCTGTATCCTATATACCTGACATCCGGTGTCATTTTTTCTGCAGCTAATCAAGGCGACATTACCTGCGCTGCGTCTACTGTATAACGTTTGTGCAAGGAGGGACAGATAGTGTAGGGATAGGATTTGGCTAGGCAGGGCTAGTTGTTCTGTTTAAAAGACCCAAAAGTCCTTTTAAGGACTATTGTTTTATCTGGCTGCAATATTTTTTTTTCTTTTAGGGCAAAAATAACGCAAGTTTGCCTGACCTAAACACCACCTGCACAGCGTGTGCATTATAACGTTTCTGTATCCTATATACCTGACATCCGGTGTCATTTTTTCTGCCGCTAATCAAGGCGACATTACCTGTGTTGCGTGTGCCTTATAACGTTTCTGTATCCTAAATACCTGAAATCCTGTGTCATTTTTTCTGCCACTAATCAAGGCGACATTACCTGTCTTGCTTGTGCATTATAAGGTTTCTGTATCCTATATAACTGACATCCGGTGTCATTTTTTCTGCCGCTAATCAAGGCAACATTACCTGTGTTGCGTGTGCATTATAGTGTTTTTGTATACTAAATACCTGAAATCCTGTGTATTTTTTTCTGCCGCTAATCAAGGTGACATTATCTGTGTATTGGAGGGCCTGTTCCTTGTAATTTTTTGGCAGCTCTTTCACTTTGTTCATAGACTTTATTAGTGTAGGAGTCCCATGACATGACAACATCGTTCCCAGCATTGACTTTATAGTCCAAGATGCATCCAGACATCCTCCCCATGCTGTTCCCAAACCATCTCAGTGGTGTTTCCACCATTTTCTCACCTTTCCCTATGAACCAGACACCCTCCCCTCTTCAGAGCATGGGGTGCCTGGTTTAGTGCTTGGGTTCTCCCATTGACTTCCATTGTGCTCGGGTGCTTGGTCGAGCACTCGAACACCGCCTAGTGTTTGACCCGAGCACCCGAACACTACAGTGCTCTATCATCACTAATCACTACTTTTATCACATTCTAATCAGTTTTAAAAAATGAATTTTACATGGATGGACAAACCCCAAATTAATATGGACCTCCAGACCAGACTCCAGAATTAATACAAACCTCCAGACAAACCACAAAATTAATAGAGACCTTTAGACAAACCCCACAGTTAATACAGACCTCCAGACCAGACTCCAAAATTAATCCAGATCCCAGTTAACCCCAAATTAACTCCAACCCCAAATCGGCCCCAAAATGTATGCAGAACCCTAAATCATCCCTCAAATTTATACAGATCAGCCTACAAATATATACAGACCACCAGATCAGACCCTGAATTTATACAGACACCAAATCATACCCCTGTTGCCCCCTATAAGCCCAACCTCACTCCTCTGTCCACTAAATGCAGACCTCAGCCGAGAAAAAATATATATTCACCTCTCTGCTCCTCCTCTGGGCACCACAACTCTTGGTTTAGCAGTATGTTCCAGCTCCAGTGCTACACGTCACACAGCGCCAGGTCATAATGTGCTCCTACGTACAATACATCCTGGAGCTGTGTGCTGCCCGAACATAGTGCAGCATTGGAGCCGCCACAGTATGTCCCCTCATACACTGAGCACCCCATCCCCCACAGTATCTCCCCTAATAAACTGAGAACCCCCATCCCCCACAGTATCTCCCCTCATACACAGAGCACCCCCCATAATATTAGACCCTTATACACTGAGCACCCCCCACAATATTTCCCTCATAGACTGAGCATCCCCCCACAGCATCAGCCCCTTATACAGTACATGGAGAACCCCCTGCCCCCGCAGTATCACTCCCTCCGCCAGTTCCAGACCCTAATACAGAGAAAGCTCCTCACAGGTCAGCTGCCATCTTCTTCCTCTCTACTCCCAGGATAAGCCCCACCACCTTCCCTCACAGCGCTCCACACAAGCCTTGACTGCTCTGCTCCCTTCACGTGTGCTCCACACAGACCCTTCCTCCTCACCTCACTTCGCTCTGCACAGGCTGCGATGAGCCAGGAGATCACTGTGAGATCATGCTAGTAACACAAGGAGGGCCATACTCACTTTTCCCCAAACCTCCTGTATTAATGAGCGCTTCCACAATGGAAGCACTCATTAGTTAATTGCACCCCTCCTTATGGGTAATAAGGGACCCCTTACACGGACGCCTACCCTTGCCTACCCGTCACCCCAGCTCTGCTTGAAGAGCTAGTCTTTACCTAGGATAATCTCTCCAAGCAAACCTAGGCACTGGAGCTTCCCAACTTGAGGGGGCAATTCTTAGTGTAATGACTGTGACGAGGGGACATCCTCTGCGTCCGGAGGAAAGAAGGTTTGTACACAAACATAGAAGAGGATTCTTTACGGAGGGTAATAATATTACAGGTTATAGTTACTAGAGAGGGGTCGTTGATCCAGGGAGTAATTCTGATTGCCTGATTGGAGTCGGGAAGGAATTTTCTTCCCCTAAAATGGGGAAAATTGGCTTCTACCTCACAGGGTTTTTTTGCCTTCCTCTGGATCAACTTATAGGAAAACAGGCCGAACTGGATGGACAGATGTCTTTTTTCAGCTTTATAAACTATGTTACTATGTTACTATGTTACCCTTGACACCACAGTATAAACAGAGGTTATTGCTCTTTTGAAGTCAATGCTCCTCCTCGGACAATATGACCTGTCTGGCTAGATGAGCTCTGGGCGAGAAGATGAACAATGAACAAGGACCTCTGATATACTCCTTCATTCACTCTCGGAAGTGGAGGGTTAAGTGGACCTGTGACGGTACAGAATTGTACGGTGTATTGTCCAACAGATTACCCAGGCAAAGGCGCAGAAGAGAAGAGGCTGCAGAGCAAGTCTTCAAAGACTCTGAGGGAAGCAGCCAGGAAGTCCTGAAAATTGTAGATCAATGGGTCACTCTGTTCCCAGAAAGAGTAGTTTAGACTAGTGCTTCTACAGTCAGGAAAGAAACTAGAAATGCTACCTTAGAACAGCTAGTAGGAAACTAAGGAGGTTGTGCAGACATAGTGGAGGAAGGTGGTGGTGCAGAAGCGGTAGTAGTCTAATAGTTCAAGTGGGCTAAGATGATATTCAGCTACTGCAGGGGCTACTCCTGGTGACCACACCGGTTATTTAGCTCCTTATATATTTCAGAGATACAATCTGGGTTGGTTAGCGAGATCCATGGCCGGAGCAAAGTGGATCCACTACGTCACTTAAACAGATTTGGCTTGAGGCTCCTCCTAAGAGTGTAATCTAAGTGCCCCCGTAGTCTTTACCCTCTAACCCCTATACAAGAATATGGATTGCAGTACAGGGGAACCTCCAGGCCAGTACCACTTGGGGTAGACTGTGTTCAAAGAAGAGCTGACCTACAGAGATCAAGAGACACGTTTGCAAATCATAGTCAGGGACAGGCCAAGGTCATCCATTAAATAGTACAGGATCTGGGCAGGCAGCTCAGGGTCAGAATAGAGATCAGGCAGAGGTCAGGTCAGGCAGCGAAGGGTCATATATGGGAGACAAACAGAATTTGATACATGGGCACATGCAGGACACTAGAGAACTAGAAACTATTGTTCAGACACCTTCTCAAAGCTCAAGATGCCTTAAGTACCCCAGGGTGACCAGCTATTGGCTGGGGAAGATCAAGGTGTGCATGCTAGCCAGAGGGAGCAAGCGCACCCTATAGGCAAAGAGAAGAAGTGCTAGAAAAGAGTTGAAAAGTGCTGCTCCGCTACTGAATCCACCAGGCAGCAGAAAAGGAAAAGTGCTGGGACCAGACCGCCAGGGAACGGGTGAACAGGGTGATGGCTGTGTCCAGGAAAGAGAAGCAGTGGGCATGGCCCTCACAATAGATATGAGATAGATAGATAGATAGATAGATATGCAGTGTGCTGGCAGTCCACTGCATAAGGGGTTAATGCAGTATGATTTGTCATTGCTTGTAGATTGCTGATTGAGGTTTTTTGTATACAGTTTCAGGAAGACTCTGATATTTCATAGAGAATTTGCATGATGACCTTGACAGACTCCATAAAATAAGGCAGCTAATGAAACGTCTGGCATTGAGTTACTACTTCTGTGAATGTCACAATTATTAACATTTAAAAGAGAGAAACATATAACTATTCACTCTAGTTTTATGCAATGTTGTCAGCTTTTCTGTCCTTTGCAAAGCTTGCAATGACATCTTATCTCCATCTTTACATAACTCATTGGCCTCCGGGATCATTAATTCTTTCTATTAAAGTACTACATTGGTATTGACAAAGAGTTTGAAAAACAACATTGAAAGAAGCTCAAGATTGGCCAAATCAAGCTAAACCTTTGTCTTGTAAAGGACTGAGATCCAGACCAAGCCTTCAAGTCATCAGTCTACAGAGAAAAGGTAGGGACTCAAAGTTCTGCAGAAACTCTAGTGGTATGGGAAAGGCATATATAACCAGGGGTGGATTGGCCATAGACCTTACAGGGATATTTCCCAGTGGGTCGTTGCCCAGGGGGCAGGCCAATGGAAGTTTTTGGGGATGTATTTTGTGCTGCTGGCAGTATTTTGTGATGCACTGTAGTATTTGACTCTGTTGGGGTGCCACAATATGGTATTGCTGGCCCTGCCTTCCATCAATTTGGACCCAACTACAAAACGGGGCCACTTTTAGTATTTTTTCCAGGGCCACTTTAAGTTCCCAGTCTGACCCTGCTTATAATTGATGTTTTATTCAATTGGTTTTTCTGATACAGAGCTCCAAATATTCTTTTCTTTACATAGTTATATTATACATTTCATCTATTTCCTTCACCACTACGAGGAGCTCACTGGATATGGACTTATACACAGCTAATATTCACTCACTTAGAGAGCAGTGAATGGTACTATCTTATATTCTCAAAGTGACCAGACATGGTGTCAGGGACCTTACCTGTTTCCCATCCAGATGAAATCTGGTGTTACCCTCCTTCCTAACCTTGCTCTAGGTCCTGAACCTTACAGTTTCTACACTCCCAGTGGGAAACAGCACACCAAAGCAAGCTATTCTGTTTGTATGGTGTTTTTGTATCTCCCATGCACAGGAGATGCCACAGCCAAACTCTGTGTTGTAGTTAGCTAGCAAGTAGAGGTGAGCGCTCTCCATATGGAGATATGGTACCCCCAAAAACATGAACAGAACTAATATTGTCCCTGAAAAGAAGACTCCAGAACACTGTTGTCGTCACCCATGGAAATTAAGTGCAACGTCACAAACTTGTCGTCAGAGGAAAGAGATCAAATAATTACTATGGGTGACATTTATCAAACCAGATATGTCCGTTTTTTTGTGTAAAAATGTCGCACGACATGCTAATTGCTGCATTTTCTGCAACATTTAGGAGCCACCCCAATTTTCTAAGTCTATGTTTAAGGCTAAAAAGTGAGATGAGACCTACATTATGGCACATTTATTTGGAAATGTCACTTAGAAATGTCTCAAAAAAGTTGCATCCTATGCCAGGCAACCCCCTGGTGAATTTTTTAAGACTAAGTCATACAACACAATGCAGTTGCACCAAATACATGAAAGCTGTGCACTATTTCATAAATTTGGTGCAACCACACAATGCAAAACCAGACTTAAAAGTGGCATAAAAGTTATCTCAAATACATGTCCCCCTATGTGTTTACCAAGCCAGTTGCCTCTAACCAAGCCTGTGCCTGTTGTAACCAGGCTTGGACTGAAAGAGGAGGATTCCCCGGTGGGCCCCTAGTTCCCCAGTCTTACAGTATCTCAACCAGCCTATATCCATAAAAATGGGCTACATTATTAAACAGACTGCCCGATTTATTATTATTAGGGATGAGCGAACCGAACCGTAACGAACCAGATTCGTTACGAACTTTACCGAACGTTCGGTTCGTCCCCGAACCGAACTTTCGTCAAGTTCGTATGAATCAGGTTCGTAAATAAAGTTTACTTTTTCCACAGAATAGACCAGGATACAAGGGATTATTTATTACTCCTACAATCCCTTGTATCCTGGTGTGACCCTCGTGTCAAACCACCCTTTTGGGAGGAGAATGGCCGAGATGGGTTATTAATAATCTGGTTCGTTACGGTTCTGTTCGCTCGTCCGAACGAACGTTCGGACGAACGAAAATAATAACTTATTATTTTCGTTCGTCCGAACGTTCGTTCGGACGAGCGAACAGAACCGTAACGAACCAGATTCGTTTAAGAACTTTTAAGACGAATCTGGTTAAAATAAAAACGGCACATCAAAACTGTACCGTTTTCACAGAATAGACCAGGATACAAGGGATTATTTATTACTCCTACAATCCCTTGTATCCTGGTGTGACCCTCGTGTCAAACCACCCTTTTGGGAGGAGAATGGCCGAGATGGGTTATTATTTTCGTTCGTTCCGAACGTTCTTCGGACGAGCGAACAGAACCGTAACGAACCAGATTCGTTTAAGAACTTTTAAGACGAATCTGGTTAAAATAAAAACGGCACATCAAAACTGTACCGTTTTCACAGAATAGACCAGGATACAAGGGATTATTACACATAAAATCCCTTGTATCCTGTTTTTCTGTGAAATGCAAGAGCTGTGACGTCACTCCCACTGCCCTTTAAGTGCTGTTGCACGACGGAAGCTCGTCATTCTGTTGCCAGACAGCACACAGAGAGGAGCTCCACGTTAGTTAGAAGAAAAAATAAAGATAGCTAGATAGGTAATCTGCTAGACAGAGACAGGGAGAGATAGAGAGAAAGAGAGAGGATTAGAAAGGGTTAGTGAGAGAAAGCTGTCAGGAGGACAGTTGAGTTAGTACAGGTAGCACTGAGCCAGCTCCTGTCCCGTGACAATTTGTACAGGTTGTTGCTCTGCTGGGTGCATTCAACCTAGTGTAGCTGCGAGTCCTGAGACAAAAAAAAGTTACAAAAAAACACCAAAAAAATATAAAAAAAAAAATATATAAAAAAAAGTTCTAAAAAAAAAATTTTAAAAAAATTTTTGCTGTTAATAATACGTTATAGGTGAAGTAACCTATAACGTCAGTACAGGTAGCACTGAGCCAGCTCCTGTCCCGTGACAATTTGTACAGGTTGTTGCTCTGCTGGGTGCATTCAACCTAGTGTAGCTGCGAGTCCTGAGACAAAAAAAAGTTACAAAAAAACACCAAAAAAATATAAAAAAAAATATATAAAAAAAGTTCTAAAAAAAAAAATTTTAAAAAATTTTTTGCTGTTAATAATACGTTATAGGTGAAGTAACCTATAACGTCAGTACAGGTAGCACTGAGCCAGCTCCTGTCCCGTGACCATCAGTACACGCTCCAGGTTGCTGTTCTGCTGTTCAACCTAGTGTAGCCGCGACTAAAAAAGTTACAAAAAAACTCCAAAAAAATATAAAAAAAAACAAAAAAATATAAAAAAAAACTGTTCTAAAAAAAGTTACCAAAAAAGTTATAAAAAAAAAAGTTAAAAAAGCCGTTATAGTTGAATTAAGCTATATAAGGTTTATATTTTTTTGGTTTTCTCATTTTCATTTTTTCCATACTCAAATAAATATGTCAAAGCGTCCCAGTTCAAGCAGCACCAGGCCCGGTGGCAGCCGGGGTAACAGGCGTGGCAGCAGGGTGCAGCTACCCGTGACCGCCAGTGGTCATGTAAGAACCACCCACCCAGGGCTTACAGATTGGCTTACCCAATCCTCAAGTTCCAGTGCCCAAAGCTCCCAAACCAGGAGTCAAGCAACGGCTGGATCATCGGACACCACCATTACATGGGACGGTCAGCAAGAGTCCTCTGCCCCGTCCCCTGTCATTACAATGGCCATCACCTGTGGGGCACCTTCTGCCATGGATACGTTGGCAAACCTTGATCTGCCCTTCGACTCTCTACCACTCTTTAGTCATGAGGAGGAGGAGGAGGAAGTTCTACAAAGACAGCAGGTGCAAGGTAATGAGTCTCCAGAGGAGGTGTTGCCTGGAAGTCAACAGAGCCAGGGAGGTGCATCCAGTGCCACACCAGATATCCTGGAGGAAATTAGCACTGGTCCTGAATTTGACGACAATGAGACGGCAGATCAGACGTGGCGCCCCGAAGCAGCAGTATCCCCAGCATCATCAGGGGAGGAAATGGAGGTGCCACAGACGCAGCAACATCACACTGTTGCAAGGACACAAGGCAGAAGAGCGAGCGGTAGAAGACAAGCTACCAGAGATAGATCTTCACCTTCAAGCCTGGGTCCTGAGAGGGCACCCTCAGCCAGCAGTGGCAGTCAACAGCCAGCAAGACCCCCCATGGCTGGCGGAAAACAACGGTCCTCAGTCGTCTGGCAGTTCTTCCGCCTTGGGACAGATAGGCACATTGCCTTTTGCCTGCTGTGCAATGATAAGGTCAGTCGTGGTAGGGGGGATAATCTCGGCACAACATCCATGAGGAAGCACATGGAAAGGCAACACCCACAGGCCTGGAAGAACCGTGACCCCAATACCACCTCCTGTCAGGATGCACCATCCACTGCAGATCCCATCGTGCAGCATCCTGTCAGTACAACTCAGAGCTCGTCAGCCTCAAGTGCAAGAAGCAGCACGGTGTCACTACCATCTACACCGCTCATGAGGCAGCAATCCCTGGGTGAGTCCATGGAAAGACGTCAGGTTTATTCAAGCAGCCATCCCATGGCCCAGAAACTGACAGGACACCTGGTCAAGATGCTGGTGCTTCAGTCCCTGCCCTACAATCTTGTGGACTCCCAGCCTTTCAGGGATTTAATGGCATGTGCACACCCCAGATGGCGCGTCCCCAGCCGCCACTACATCTCTTCCAAAGCTGTGCCATCCTTGCATAGTTTTGTGAAGAAGAAGGTTGGTGAGTCATTAGCACTATCGGTATCCAAGATCGTTTACCTGAGTGCTGATGTGTGGTCCTCCAATTATGGGCAAGGGCAGTACATGTCCATTACTGCCCATTGGGTCAACATCCTTCCTGAAGACCATCTGGAAGTTGGCCCATTCTTGCCACTGTCACCTCCACGGTGCTTTAGGGTGCCAGCAGCGGAAAGGACAACAACTGCCTCCACCACCTTGCAACCATCCGCCACTTTGCCAGCTGTCCAGTCTTACCACCGATGTCATGCCCGACACTCTCAGGCAGTCCTACATCTGGTGAGCCTGGGCGAACGGAGCCACACTGGGCAGGAGCTCCTCCGAACCATAAGGGAGGAGATACATGAATGGCTGACCCCACATCAACTAACGGTGGGAAGTGTCGTCGCAGACAATGGGAGGAACATTGTCTCAGCAGTGCAGCGGGGAGGGCTGAGTCATACACCTTGTATGGCACACGTGATCAACCTCATAGTGCACAGGTTTCTCCGATCTTTTCCTGCACTACAAGATCTCATGAGGATGTCACGCAGAATGTGCAAACACTTCAGCCACTCGTACGCTGCAAGGAACACCCTGCTGAAGATCCAGAGACAGCGCAGTCTGCCCCAACATCGGCTAATCTGCGACGTCCCAACAAGATGGAACTCTGCCCTCCATATGCTGGACCGCCTGTACGAGCAACGGTCAGCCGTAACAGACTACCTCATGGGGCAATCAGGCAGCTTCATGCCACACTGCGACTTCCAAGTGACACACTGGCAGATGATGCGGGAAGTCTGCCAATTGTTGATCCCTTTTGAGGACGCGACTCTCTTCGTTAGCAGGCATGACTATGGGATCAACAACATCATCCCACTTGTCCATGTTCTGGAAAGTGCGCTGACCAACATTATCCGCGAGGATTCCCAGGCCACCACTCCAAGGCAGAACATTGCCTTGAGCCCAGACATGGACGAAGTGCCAATGGAGGGTGACGAAGAGGAAGATCTCTACGCCCAGCCATTCCACACACCGCCACCTGGCTTCTCTGCCTCTCAATCGCAGCAGGAGATGGAGGATGAGGTGGCAGAGGAGGAAGACCCCAGCAGACCCTGGACCTATACCGAGGACAGTGGAGAGGAGAGGTGCTCACTGTCCTTAGTGGAGATGGCAAGGTGCCTGCGGGAGTGTCTGCGCAATGACAGCCGTATTGTGGACATCCGCCAGAGGGACCAATACTGGCTGGCCACCCTGGTGGACCCCCGCTTCTGCCGCAAAATGGCTCAATTTTTTCCGCCATCAGAGAGGGAGGCAAAACTGGCATATTACCGGGACCTACTCACCAGCCAGTTGGTCTCAACTTACCATCGAGACCAGCCATGTTCCCCGACAACATCCTCTAGGGTGGAACCAGCGCGCTCCAGTAACACCACCACTAGTGGAGGCCTGAGAAGTCGATACAGCCTCCAATCCCTGATGAGTGATTTCCTGCAGCCAGTTGCTGAAGAGGGGACACAACAACGTACTCATGGCTCAGACCAGCTTGAGCTCACCCACCAGGTCACTGCCTACCTGGATTCTACGCTGCCCCAAAATGTCACCGACCCCGTGCAATACTGGGCAGAGAAACTGGACATCTGGCCTCAACTGGCAGAGTTTTCTTTGTCTCTGCTGTCCTGCCCAGCCAGTAGTGTTGCATCTGAGAGGGTGTTCAGCGTGGCCGGCAACATAGTAACACCGCAACGAACAAGGCTTTCTTGGAAAAGCGTTGAGATGCTAACTTTCATCAAGATGAATCGTGCCTGGATTACATCGGATTATACCACCCCCCTGCCTGATGTGAATGACTAAGTCATCAGTCGCCCGTCTTGCACGGCAATCCGTGTGTCCAAGAAACTGTCCTTAATATCCCAAATATGTGCCCAACATAAAAATGCGTAATTTAACTTATTAAGTAATCTTCCCCACTTAGACCCCAAATTAAACCAAATCACCTATAAATGCCCTACTTAATTCGGATACATTTGAATTTTCAGAACCCCATCTCCAAATTTAATGCCCATGGTGTGTTGGCCATTTAAGATCTCCACACCAGCTTAATGCCTCACACCGGTGCACCGTCCAACCAATACCCCAAGAACAGTACCATCCCTAAAATAATCCCCACGACTATTCTTCACAAAGTGGGGATTTCACCGTTTGTGAACTATAGCCGTGGGGTTCTATCCCTGGCAACCGTGCCAAGGAACACTACTCACCGTTTTGTGAGCGGGTAATAACTGTTCTTGAGGTATTTTGTTGATATCATGAGAGTACTAAAATCTTGCACCGCAAATCCCGATGGGGTTCTTCTCTGTGCGAATGATTTCACGCCTCTCATGCAGTCACGCGTGGAATAAGGCTGTCTATGGGGTATATATCACGGAGGCTGCTGTCCTTCAACTGTGATATAAAAAACCTCCACAGTTAGTTACAGCAACAAACAGTTGCTGAATGGCAGGTTTACTTGCCTTATTTACGGGTGCCTTTACAATGGGATGCTTTTTTGTGGTTCTCTGCTGCATAAAATCCACAGGGCATCGTTGGCTGATTTTATTCTATGGGGCTGGACGCAAATACCCAGTTCATCGTAGAACTGCGTATGTCCGGACAGCACCATAGTACTGAACGCCGTTTGTTGAACGGTATAAAAATGCCCTGTGGATTTTACTCAGCAGACCCGCAGCCCCATGTGAAGGTACCCATAGGGTGAGGTTTTTTGGGAGTGACCAAAGAGAGGGTGGGAAGGTCACTCCCATACCCCATCAGGGGTTTTTCCCCTACCCATTTTAAAAGATAAGTCCAGGCAATTAATTACTTTCTGTGCCCTTATTTTACCCAGAAACTTAGGCCCCATTCACACGACTGTAAGTGAATGGGGCCGTATCTATCCGCGATTTTGCGGATAGATACGGCCCCATTCACTTACGGTCGTGTGAATGGGGCCTTATAAATTGCACGGACTTATCCTTTAAGCTAGCTGGTGACAGCACTAAAAAAAAAAAGTATACATCCATTGGTTTGGGCGCTGCACTCGGTTAGGACATCAAACTGGTGTAACAAAGATATATATATATGTCTTGCCAACAGCCATAGGCCCAGATTCAACTAGTTTTACACCAGAGTAGTTGAGTCAATTTGTAAAGCAAGTGGCAGTGAGGTGTCCATTTCATGAAAATTGGACACATATTTTTGTATAATGGAACTGGCATAAAGCCTTCTTGAATTTGTGCCTTTTTAAATGTCCTTTCTTCACCTCATGGATTCTGTGGGTGAGGTTGTCTGTCTATTTCACCGTATCCGTATCCTACTAGACTAGCTGTAATGTTAGAGGGTTGTTTTTAACGTTGACTGTCCTGTGCTGAACTCAACATCAACTTTTTGTCATGTATAAAAACTGATTTTTACAAGCGTGCATATTCTTAGCTTCCAACTTCATTTCTCTGTACTAGGCCCTTCTGGGTCCAAAAGAATACTGCTCTTACTAATGCCCCCACCATCAATTGTCTATTTGGAAACATACTGGGTGCAATCAAGTGCTGCCTCCTCCTCCTCCTCCTCAACTTGTCTCTTCTCAACCCTACTGGTTCACCACCAGTCCCTCAAAAATAATGTTTTAGGGTCTGTTCACCACCAGGCCTTATACCATAATGTTTTCAAGGGTCTGTTCACCACAAGTCCCTCAAAAATAATGTTTTAGGGTCTGTTCACCACCAGGCCTTCTACCATAATGTTTAGAAGGGTCTGTTCCCCACCAGGCCTTCTACCATAATGTTTTCAAGGGTCTGTTCACCACCAGGCCATCAATCTTCACGGGTGTGACTGATGCCCTCCTTTATGTGTAATAAAAGGTGTATCGGAGTGCCTGTTCCTTGAAATTTTTGGCTGGACTTGAGCTTTACGTACAAGTCATCATATATTTCATAACAATTTTTCTTCAAAGTATGTCAGTAAGGGGTTAAAGGTTTTAAAAAAACACAAAACACAGGTTTAAAGAAAAATATTTTAACAATTACAAATTATTAATAAAAAACAAAATAAAATAAATATTAAACTGGAGGTTGACGACGCCTCGCCAACATGGCTTGCATCGCCGACACCTCTAGTTGAAGGCTTCGCTGTATGCGGGAGGCAGCATAGAGCCGCTCATTTACCCTTCTGAGGGCTGCCTCCAATTCGAAGTCTGTGGGGATAGCTATAGGGGTGGAAACATTAATACAATTAGTATTATCTAGTTAAAGGGGTTGTTGCACAAAAAATATTCTACACTTTCAAAGCAGCAACTGGATTTGAATACTTTAGCAGTTACATGTCATTAAATATTTTGTATATCTACTCGAACTAACTCAGTTATTCAGTGAAATGTATTTTTATTGAGCCTTTTTTTTCTTATGTCTTTGAACAGCTCACTGACAAGGTCGCACATGCTCAGTTTAAATCTTCTCTGCCTCCTCAATCTTAAACTGCCTCCTGTCCTGAGCTGTGATAGGGAGAGATGGACACGAGTCCTGACATGCAGCAGAATAGACACTAGTCACACTACCCTTCAGTAACCAGCTTGATGTAGCAGAGTAATTGGGGCAGATCTCTGGATCTATATGAGGTGCAGGGCTGTTTCTCGCTTTGTTAAAAAGAGATTGCCAATGTACTATAATACTATGTGATGTATGTCATCTTTTTCTTAAATATTTTTGGTGTAACTCAAGTTTCTACTTCTTTCACTACGTTGATTTTAAAATTATTGTGATATGTCTCCTTCACTAACCACTTGGAGAACATAATGTGTACACAGTCTAGTTATCATAACATGTTGGGTGACATGATCCTAGTGCTTGAGAATATTTCACTTATGTGAATTATGGCTTTGTACTTACTAGACACCCATACGGCATGGTCCTCCCAGGGTCCTGGGGAAAACTCTGCCTCCCTGACGGTTGGAGCTACAAAAGATAAAGCATAAATTTAGATTCTATTTTGAAGACAGAAGTTCCACCAATTACACTTTTGATTTTAGCGGACGCCGAGGTGACTAAGTGAAGGCGTCTATGACTGACGAGCGATGGTGCATTAAAGGGTTAATGAACTCAGCGTGCAGTAAGGTGAAAAAATGGTTCTGCCCGCGGGGGTGTTTCTCTTGTGGACACTGTTTCTAATTACCAGCAAGAGGGTGTTTCTTTTAACCCACACCCCTGCGTCCTGGATGGCTGAGGTGGTGGTAGCGGCTAAGGGGTTAATAGGATGGCCCTGATAGGGGGACGGCCTCTTTCTCCAGCATCTTCACTGACAGCTTCCCACCCTCCCTTCCCCATTATTTCATCTTTTTCTTAACTTTTTCTGATTCATTTCTGGTTTGTTTCAGTGTTTTACATTGCAAGTCACAACAGAGGTCGGTTGACGATTTCAGACGGAGAAGAAGGCAGACTTGCCCACAGAACGCTGTGGGGCATAGCGCTTCAATACTCCGGGTTATGGTGTTTATGGTCAACAAGTTGAAGTTTTGGATAAGATAAGAAAATAAAGCTGTGACCGACCCTTACCCAACTTAAGGAGGTGTGTGTTTTATTGGCCGGCTGCGAGGGTGGTTTGGTGGGGGGTTTAGAGAGGTCAGTCTCGGCAGTCTACCTACCTTCTACCTCGGGGGCTGTTGGAGTGGCAGGTGGGCTCCTCTGTGGCTGGGGTTCAGGCGGGGTAGAGGGCCCCTGTGGTGGTGCAGCAGCTGTAAAAAAACATTAAATAATGGCATTTCATTCAACTCAAATGAACAGTTGTAATTGCTGATGTTGATACATGTGAATAGTTTGGTGCTGGATCCCATTCCTAAACACTAGTGCTCTTATATCACTGCTGCTGCACTCCCACATAGCCTGGATAAAAAATTATTTAAATATGTTTACACTTACATGAAGCTGCAGGTCCTGCCGGGGCCAACTGGCCTTGACGTCGTTGACGTCGCTGACGTCGCTCTGCAACATAAATCCATACACAATTGTTATGATGACCGTTTTTAATACTAACACTGTATACTACTATGAAGATATTATGGGTGAGAGGAGGGCGATATGATGTGGAGTGGGCATTTAAAGTTAAGGGATCATAGAATATCTGGGATGCATATTTGATGGAGGGGGCATTTCTTGGGAGGGTTGAATGAATGAATAAAAGATGTCTGTGTGTCACATTCTGCAGGTACAAACATAACAAATATAAATACAGCACATACAATGCACTAGTATACCATAGCTCCCGTCCCAACCGTTCCGAATTAGGCTGGACTGTCAGGATTTTAGCAGCTGAGTGCGGGAATGGGTGGCTATGTCCCGTGGTCAGCTGTCTTTGCATCCATAAGAAGCAGAGACGGGTGACGGTAAGCAGGGAGCAGTCCCTTCACCTTCCCCGACGTCCAGTGTAATGTCTCCTTGTGGCTGCCCACATACAGTATAATGTCTTCTCCTTGTGGCCCCAAGTGTTTTTTTATTCTAAATGGGTATTATTTATTGCAATACATTTCTTAATATCTTTATTGCGGGAATATTTTTGATATCGCCCACTCCAGACAAATTAGATGCAGCATGAGCACGTCTTTGAGTCTGTGTGTTGGAGGAGGAAGCACTAACTATGAAGGGGCATATATTTAAGGGTACTTTCATACTAGCGAGAGAGATCCGGTGGGCTGCTATGGCCAGGAACAGCCCAACGGATCTCTCCGGATCCAGCATTTGCCTGACACAAAAAGGAGAATGGCCAACCCCATCAACAATAATGGGTGACGGTGCTGAACCGGCCGCTATCCAGCAAGAACGCCGGGAATTTGCAGGGCAAATACCGCGGATCAGCCTGCCGGATCACCACCACATATGTGAAAGTAGCCTAAGGCAAATTACTGTGAAGGGGCACGTATCTGAGAATATCTTCACTTGTTTGAGTGGAGTTAGAGGCGTGGCCTAGCATGAAAGAAAATTTCTGCAGCGCACCACGCACGCCCACGTTGTCCTTCTATACGGTTTTCATTGTTGGCACTGGTATCAGGGTTGCCAACCAAAATTTTTTTTTTTCTGGACAACTTTGGACAACATCCCAAAATCATGGACGGTTAACATTTTTAAAGGAAAAATTTGAAAACCATAATGAAGGATAAATATAAAGTAATAAAGGTCTATAGCTCAATATACTGATCAGAACTCATTACCACCATTTACTGTAAGCTGAAAAATGATGATAATTACCACCAAAATAATCTAGTATAACCAGCCTCTAAAAAATCACAGACTTTTTTCAAGGACATTGGAAAAAAGTTGCCTATTTTTACGGACTGTCCAGAAATTTGTGGACAGTTGGCAACCCAGACTGGTATATATACAATACAGTACACTAATTTATTAACATGATTTTACTTTTTAAATATTTTGTTACTTACCCCTTCTTATCTCCTCCCGTATCTCCTTTAGCCACTCTGGGGTTTTTATTTTTAGATCCGACCATCGGCGTTGGATCTGGCCGGAGGTCCGCACAGTCCTACACCTATGTAGGAGGCCTCGGATCACCACCTCTATGACCTCCTTTTTGTGCACATGTTTATGGGGGTGTGGTCCATCATAGTTCTCCCGGTCCATGACACGGACCATGTATTTGAGCTCCTCTGAGCTAAAAGCAGCTGCTCTTCTTGCCATCGCTAGGCCTCTACGTCGTGCGTGCGTACGTACGTGCGTACATACGTACGAATATTACGCTAAAGATTTGTACGCTAATGCGTACGTATTCCGTCAAGTAGCGTACTTTTAACAACGCTACACTGTATGTTCGTTATTATGAATGTTCGCATTAGCGTACGCATTAGTTTAAATTCTTAAATATGCGTATATTTTGCGTCGCCGTTGTACAAATCACTTTAATTTTTTCTACTTTTTTCATTGGAATAGCAACTGCAAGTAAACGAAACTATACCCTACCAGACTCCCATTATTGTTGCAGCAATTATTCAGCCGTTATAGCAAGGTTCGTTTTAGGTTCGGTTCGTACGAATCCGAACTTCAAGAAAATTCGCCGAACCGAACCGAACTTTTCAAAAGTTCGCTCATCCCTAATTATTATATATGCATCAAGTGGGTAAGATGACTTGTAGGTACAAAAGCAAGTCAGTCAATATTCTCTTTTCCCAGGGATGCACCATCTCAAAGTTTTTGCATAGACCCTCTTAATCAATCATCGTACTGTATTGCTTTATCGTATTTGCATGCCGCAGTACAGTATGCCCCTAGAATGAATTTTACTGGTGGGCCCTAGGCACTCCAGTCCAACACTGGTTGTAACTATTAAACTTGTTGCACCAGATGAGCCTGGAACTATCTCGCCCATGGGAGATTAATAAGGAAAACTGCGGAAGTTGCAACTGAGTCCACCTGTTTCCATCCACCATCCTTAAAGGGAACCTGTCATCTCCGAAACACCCTCTGAACTAGAGTAAGCGGTATATAGTGTAAGTGACGTCGAGTACGGTTATGTAATTTTTATCTTCATACTCGCTTCCATTCTGATGTTGTGCTCCCACAAACCTGCAGTAAAATGCACCCTTACGAGCTTCTGACGAGCAATGACTATTAGTAGCTGTTCAGCAAAGATAATGAGGTTCATCATTACCCTGAGATAAACTACTTGAGGTTTTCTTCCTCTCTTATTATAGGACTCTCTGCTTGTGAGTAGTGGTAATAAGAACAATTTTATCTTATTAATTCTTTGAAACAGATTTGCATACTCATGGCTTTGGTAGCTGTGAGTACGCAGTAAAGTATGAGCCCTCGGGAGCTTAACAGTGCAGTAAGCAATCTTTCAAGATTTCTGTTTGCACAGCAAAGTTTATCAGAATGCAGCAGTGCTCAGTGCTCTCGAGGACCCCTGTCTTGTCTGAGAGGGAGGTGTATGAATATATTGCTCTTTTGTACAAACATACTGTACGAAGACTAGACAGATGTAAGGGAAACGCAAAATATATAACCCCCCTCCGATCAAAGCTGCGCCCCCAAAAGAATATATAACAAACTAATAGCAACAGAAGGATGATATATCATTACTTGATGGTTGCATGATTGAAACAATGCAGTAATACTGGAGTGGCCCCTTCTCCTGTCTCCAGCACCTGACCAGAGCAATTATAAGAGGTTTGAAAACCAGTCTTATAAGAAAGCTGCATCCTTTACAGTACATTACCGGTGGTAATACCACCTATTTCATCTGTGATGTAACTGCTACTGGAACATAGCAGCTAGGGATGAGCGAATCGAAGTCCACGAAGTCGATCCGAATTTCAAAATAAATTTGTTTCGCAACAAAGCCAAATTTCCTCCTGCTTTGAGGTCATGAATCGATTTAACCAGAAATAGGGTAAAAGAAATTAAAAAAAATAATACTTACTTGCTCCATTTGCTCGCCACAGACCACCTGCCGCCATCTTGCGTGAAGATCTCGTGTGAAATCCCATGTGCAGTGACGTACGATGTCACCTCACCGCTCGGTGTGTTGACATTATCTTGGGCTGCACGAAATTTTGCACCAGACCTTCAAGCAAGATGGTGGCAGCAGGCATCAGGACTCTTTTATGTAAATCAGATGCCACGATCATGTATAAACGCGACATCTGAGGGGTACAATGACAGGGGGCAGCGCAATCCCCACTTTCTGTGATTGCACCCACTACTTAGACAAAGTAATTTGCCACAAAGCAGATTTTTTGGTGAAATTCGGCGAAGTAGCCGAATGGAATTTTACAAAACTTCGCTCAACTCTAATGGCAGCATTACTATAATGTTTATACATGCTATTCTATTTCCTAGTACTTAAAAGGGTATTCTGCTTTTGATCAATTTCAGATCAGCAGGGGCCTGACTGTCGGCACCCACAACGATTAGCTGTTTGAAGAGAATGCAGCACTTGTACAAGAGCTGCATTCTCTTCACTGTTTGCCTGCTCACTGTCGACATTGCAGCGGCAAATAGGTGTAATTGCAGCTCCTCCATCTCACTCACTTCAATGGGAAGGCTCCGTCCTTTTCATTGGCGCTGTAATTACACTGCTCGCAACTGCAATGTTTACAGCGAGCGGATAAACAGTGAGGAAAACACATCACTCGCACGAGAGATGCATTCTCTTCAAACAGCTGATCAGGCCCCCGCCAATGATCTATACTGAGGATAGGTAATCAATATACAGTAGCAATCAGAGAACCCCATTAAGTGTGCCATGTGATTTACACCCACAATGATATGCCAGGTTGTGCTATGTGACTTACCATGTACTCTGCCTGTAAGTAACAGGAAGGAGATGGAAGAGTGAGCTGGAAAGCTGCTGCTGGAAACCAAGCCAGCAATATTCCTGCGTGTAACTAGCCAGATAGAGAGATGATTGATACTAGCAAAAATGAGCTAGTAATCAGCTAGGGCAACTAAAGCCAAATACTGACAATCACAGCAAATCGCTACCAGCCTTCTGGAACTTCTCCGGGTAGTAAGATACTAAGGGGCCATTCAGACGGCCATGGTATTGTGAATCCACAATACCACAGATGCCGACCCGTGTGTGTTCCGCAATTTGCGGTACATATGGCCTGACACCCTGTTCAAAATGCCTATTCTTGTCCGCTATTGCAAATAAGTATAAGATGTTCTATTTTTTCTTGCGGAGCCACGGCACGGAGCAAGATCCCATGCCGGCCATTGAAGTGAACGGGGCCGCATCTATTCCTTAAAATTGCGGAATAGATCCGGACCCGTTTACACGGTTGTGTGAACGAGCCCTAAGGCTACATGCACACGACAGTGAAAAAAAACTTCCGTTAAAAACGGACACACTGTCAGTTTTTCATGGCCATTTTGCATCAGTGTGTGCATCCATTTTCTGGCCGTGTGTCCATTTTTAATGTCCGTTTTGCATCCGTTTTGTATCAGTTTTTCATGTCCGTTAAAAACGGACATGAAACATTGATGAATTGGATACGCAGTTATTTCTTGCCCCCAACTATAATCATGACCCCCATGATGCCCATAATGTCCTCCATAGTGCCCCTAACTAAAATAATGTCACCCACGGTGTAAATAATTTTTTATAGTGTCCCAGCTAAAATAATGTCCCCCACGTAGGCCCCCTGGTAAAATAATGTCCCCCATGTAGGCCCCCTGGTAAAATAATGTCCAACATGGTTTAAATAAATGCCCCCACAGCTGCTTTTTGATTATTTAAAAAAAAAAAAACAAACAAAAAAAGAAAAAAAACACCTCACCTTCTCCACTTGCTCGTGCTGCAGCAGTCTCTTCTCTCACGCACAGGACCTGCCGAAGGACCTGCGATGTGAACGATGACGTCACTGAACGCGCCAATGTGATGACGTCACCGCGCATAACGCAGTTCCATCGGCAGGGCCTGCTCAATGAAGACTGGAGACTGCGCGAGCAAGTGGGTAGGGTGAGTGGCCATATGGTACCCATTTTTAACGGCCGGTAGACGGGAGCACTCCTGTCAATCGGCCGTTAAAAACGGCCCCATTTATTTCAATGGGGCAGTCGGGCCGTGAAAACGGGCCAGAAATAGGACATGTCCTATTTCTGTACAGACGCTATTCACTGGCCGTTAAAAAAACGGCCATGTGAATAGCCCCATAGGCTGACATTGGCACAAAAAATGGCCGTGTGACGTGTGCATGAGCCCTAAGGCTACTGAATATTCACCATGAGGCAGGATGGACTTGGCTGCATGAGACCCAGGACATGTCTATGGAGCTTGAGAATAGATGAAAGCAGAATCAGTGACCACAAGGATAATCCAAAAAAAACAAACCATAAATTAAAAAAGACACACCTGGCCATAAAACGCAGCTAGGTTTTAGAGGAGGAAAATAAGAAAAAAATATTTTTCATCAGACCTCAGCCCAGAGCCCCATTCAGACCCTCAATGTGAATGACTCCTAAGCAGACCTCAGATCAGAGCCCCAATGTGAATGACCCCCAAAGCACACTTAAGATTAGACCCCCAATGTGAATGACCAGCCCAAGTAGATCTCAGATCAGACCCCCAATGTGTATAGATCCTATGAAAGACAAATACAATACCAGGCAATAATGATAGGAAACACCTAAGGCTACTTTCACACTTGCGTTTGCAGGATCCGTCACAGGCTCTCACAAACGGTCCTAAACTGAACAGTTTTTCCCTAATGCATTCTGAATGGAAAAAGATCCGTTCAGAATGCATCAGTTTGGTCTCCATTCCGTTTTGGAGGCGGACACTAAAACGCTGCCTGCAGCGTTTTGGTGTCCACTTGATGGAAACTGCTCCAAACGGATCTGTCATGACTCACAATGTAAGTCAGTGGGGACGGATCCTTTTTGTCTGACACAACAGAAAACGGATCCGTCCTCCATTGACTTTTAATGGTGTTCATGACGGATCCGTCTTGGCTATGTAAAAGATAATACAAACGGATCCGTTCAGAACGGATGCAGACGGTTTTATTATCATGACGAATCCGTTCGTGAAAGCGGCATCCATCATGATAACGACAGAGACATAAACCTGATTGGCTCGGTTTCCAGTCAAACTGACAAGCTGAGACTTGTCTGGTTGGCATGGGCACCCTCCCAGTACAGCCCTTCATAGCAATGCAAATTGAACTCCTGACTACCACAGACGAGTTGAGATCAGAGCTCAGGGGTAGAGATAAGCCACCTAGTCCACCGTCCTGAAAGCCGCCAAGACCTACACAAGAGATGGACCTGTAAGCCACCCTGAGTGACCTACACCACCCATTGGCTAGAATCTTAAAAATCTGTGTACTATGCGGTATACTTTTGCAGTGGCCCATTATATAGAAAAGCACAGAAACTGTGCCTTCAATTACTGTGTTACCAAAGGCAAGCTTTGTATTGACTAAGAGGTTTCTGAACATTTCTAGAGAGCCTGGGGAGCTACAAACTCATGGAAGATGAGGAAGCTACTTTATAAAGGATGTTTAATTTATTCACATGTATCACAACTCCCAACTGTCCTATTTTTGTAGGGGATTTTATAGTGTAACAAGCTTCACATATGGAGGATTGTATGTAAATTTGGAGCTTCTGGAAGGTTTTCTGATGGGTGATTAGGGATAATATACCTCTCAACCATCCCATTTTCACTGAACTATCTCACAATATGGCCCAAAAAAGGGAGGAGAATGTGCTTGAAATTGGTAATTTCTGGGAATTTTTATGTGCGTTCTCTGACTGATCGGGGTGGGCTTTAAAATGTTTTGTAAATGGTAAGTTGTGTTGGGAGGTATGCATGGTGTATTTTATAGTTTTGTCCAAAAAAATAATTCTTGACAAATAAACCATGGATTTTTATATTAGGGTGTTTTTTTAGCATAATCAAGTATTCAACAGTAGATAAGAAATATCACCTACAGTCTTAACAACATTCAATTATGACAATACTGTATTAGGGAGGGGAGAATTGAGTTTTCCTAATCAATTTTCCAGGTTTTAAAAATTTTAAGGGAAAAATATATCTGTAGAACGTGTTATATAGATATCACTTTCAGGGTTCCACTTGCATTGATTTTTAGGAAAGATAATTATTGCTGTTATTCTCCTTGATGTTCTCATTAACAACACATTGATTCTTTCCTTCATTGTACCACAAAATATCCAACAAAAATATCACAGACAATCTCTCGTCTGGAGAAAAGAGATAAGGAAAGAAATGAAGGGAAGTATTGTGGCTCCATTCTCCCCTGATTTACCTGGAGATGCATCGACGTGTATTCTGGAAAGGTCATAGAATAGTCACGTAGAATCTTAATTTACTGAGAATGCACCAAAATAATTAAAAAACGTTATGAGATTTTCTTCATTTGGTAAATAATAAACCTCTAACTAAGCCATATTTGTGACGCTTAACGGTAAAAATATTTCACCTTTTTCAAACCAGATCCTGGATCTGAATACTTTTGTGTCAGCAGTTTACCTAGCCAAGATACTTGAGGCATATTTTTGGCTGTGCTGGGAGGGTTTTCAAGCCACAGATGGTCAACCCATTAGTGAGGCTGAAAGCTAAGCCAATCAGATTCTTAGTTCAGCGCCCAATCCCAGAGCTAGGCAGGGGATTTAAGTCTGCTGTTTGGGATTGAGTAAAATGTCCTGGCTCTGTAACTTTGTGTTTTCTATCTGAGCTTAAAGGGGTATTCCCATCTCACAAATGTAGTTTGTATAGTTAGATATAGCCATACCAATATTATTACTAATAGAATGTATTTATATAAAATGTACCGTTTAGAAGATTTACTTATTTGTATATCCATTGTCCCACACACATCAGTCAGGCCGTTGCCCCTAGTTACGACCACCGAGGCCATGTAGTAGTGGTGACCGGCTTGCTCCTGTTCAAACCGGCTCTGAGGTAACTGCTGTATTGTGTACCCACATTGCGGAGACACATCTTAGGGTTGTAACATTTTTGTCTGCGCTACCAAAATGCAGAGAGGCGGATCCTGTTCCAAGATCAATTCATCTCTATGGAGCAGGATCAGTTTATAAAGTCTGCGTTTTGGACGGATCCTGACCATTGCGTTTTGAACTGGTAGCGTCCAAAAACGCAGATGTGAAAGTACCCTAAGATGTGTCTCCGCATGCTCATGTAATGTGTGCTCACAATACAGCAGTTACCTCAGAGCGGTTTTGAACAAGAGAAAGCCGACCATTACTACTACATGGCCGCGGGGTGGTCGTAACTAGGGGCAACGGCCTGACTGATGTGTGTGGGACAATGGATATACAAATAGGCAAATCTACTAAACGGTACATTTTATATAAATACATTCTATTAGTAATAATATTGGTATGGCTATATCTAATTATACAAACTACATTTGTGAGATGGGAATACCCCTTTAAGACCTGTTTGTTAGCCTTCTTTGTGTTGACCTTGGCTTGTTTTCTGCATTAAACCCTTGTTTGCTGCACCAACTTCTACTGATTCTCCTGGTAATCTGACTGTAGCTAGTTTCTCGATTAACTCTTCATCTTCAGTTTTGGCTCTAACTCTTGCTCCTGATTCTGACCCTGTTTGTCTACTACTGTCACCCTTATCATTCTGGTAGGTTTGCTTCTAGCAAGCTCACACCAGTTTCTTCTACCTTACTCCAAAGACCTAATCTGGATCCTTAGCAGCCAAGCCCATCTGGCTTTGCAGCAGGTTCTGGTGAAAAACCTATAGGTAGTTGTAGCTACCAAACAGAGTGGTTCAAAGGGTATTCCCATCTGAGACAATGATGGCATATCACTAGGATATACCATCAATATGAGATAGGTAGAAGTCACACCTCCTGGACCCACTTCACAACACAACGCACCAAGCGAAGGGGAGTACACCACACATGTGTGGCTTTCTCTTTATTCACTAAAATGTGACTCCCAAAAACAGCCAAGCCAATGCGCTCAGCTATTTTCAAAATGAAGGGTGGGCACACATGCATGGCTGCTCTTCTTTTAAGGAAGTCTGGTAGCAGTCTCTGAGTTTGCTGGCTGTGCTTCTGTACAGTGAAATTATTTCCTTACATTTTGTAATTTTATATAATTAAAAATTTAGTATAGCCATTGAGTTATTCAATAAAATGTATCTGTATAGTGCTACCTGCTGTTTGTTGTTTTGCTCATTTGTCCGTTGACCTCAATGACATTGCCAATGTGGTCACACATGCTCATTTTCATCCTTCAATTGCCACCAGCTGTATCTACTGTTAGAAGCTGGGGTAAAGAGAGAACTGTAGCAGAAAGGCATGCCCCTGAGAAAGGACATGCCCCCGGATAAAAGACACACCCACTAAACTGAACGTTTGTTCATCGGGTAATCGGCGGCACCTTTACACAAGCAGATTACCACTAACGAACATCCATACAAAAGCTCATTTCATTATCTATGAACATCGGGCAGTGTAAAGGGCCGGTAAGCCTTGTCATCAATCTGAGAGAACCAAAGTCACCCTAGGGCCAGAGGATTCCTGCAGTGACATAGTTTAGAATTGGGGAAACATTCATTATCTATGTGTCCGGGATACAGAAATACCACTTTGACTTGAGAGAAGAAACACAATAAATTGCGCCTGGATCTCTACCTATTGAATCTGAGTATTTTCTTCTTGCATTCACATTGACATATCATTGCGGCTCCACTTTTTATGTGTGTACCAGCAACATAACGAGACCTACGAATCAGCTACCATGGAAACGAATAGAAGAAAAATGTATCCCGCTATTAGGCAATGGTTTCCAGCGTGACAGGGCAATAAGGAAGTTTCATCATTACGGCATGGCAGATTAAAGGAAGTGACACCAATTAGATCCAATTTTACACTCGGTAGCAGATTTTAAGTTTCTTGTCGAGCAGTGAAAAAAAAAATCCAAAAACCAGAAACTATATGATGTGACAGTTTTGCAGTTTTTGTAGATATTTTGTCTGATGTGCGCACAGTCCTTCGTCAGGTTGATGGGATTCATCTCCTTTTATATTTTTCCAACTTGCAAATTAAATGCAAACAATGGGTTTTGCAATCAAAGGAATCATAGAACAAAAATTTACGGTGCGCAAAATTTTTGAGTTTCCTTTTGATGTGGAGGAGTGGGGGAAGCCTGCAGGGGTTGTCATGGCTAATGGGGAGCAGCAAGTTTGTACATTATGCTACAGAGATACACCGTAACAATGGGATGTTAATCTGCGCCCGTCACACTCATTTTTTAAAACTAGGTCATGTTCGGGGAGGCTGCACCTTTAATGTCATTTTCGTTTAAAGAAGCAACATTAAAACCCCTTCAGCTTTCAAGTCTCTCAGCTGGAGATCGCTTGTGAAACTTTCATCAATTACCAATGAAATGTGAGGCTGAAAGATGTCAGTGGTGAAATCTGTGCCGGGGTAACTGGGGGATTCTGAGCTGTATTTTGACTGGCTTCTAATTTACTCTGTCTGAAAGCCTGGAGCAACCGGAGGTAATACGAAGATCAACTTCTATACTCTGTTTTCTATATGCCTCATGTCATTTCCATCATCCCTGTATGTAGTCAGGGAGAGGAAAACAATACATAAGATGCAGTATTACTTTTCTGGTTTTTTCGCCAATTAAAGGAGTATTACAGTTTTTATTTATTTATTTTTACTTATTTGTTGATGTAATAGTAAATCATACAATGTTTTAATTTAAATGTATTTAAAATTTTGCATACATAACTTTCTTAAGCTTCTTTCACACTAGTGTTTTTGCTGGATCACTGATAATACAACCGTCTGCATCCGTTATGAACAGATCAGGTTGTATTATCTTTAAAATAGCCAAGACGGATCCGTCATGAACTACATTGAAAATCAATCCGCTTTCTATTGTATCATATTGTGTCAGAGAAAACAGATCTGTCCCCATTGACTTGCATTGTGGGTCATGACAGATCCATCTTGCTTCATATCACAAGATGGAAAGCAAACCGCAGCATGCTGCTCTCCGGTATGAGAACAGAACGGAATGCATTTTTTGGAGCACTCTATTCTGTTCAGTTACATTTTGGCCCATTGACAATGAATGAGGACAAAACAGAAGCGTTTTTTTCTGTATTGAGACCTTATGACGGATCTCAATACCGGAAAATATTAACGCTAGTGTGAAAGTAGCCTTATATCAAGCAGTCGACCCTATGGGCAGTAGAATCGTATAGCCCTGTGATGGCTAGCCTCCCGCATTCCAGCTGTGGTAAAACTATGACTATGACAAGACATACACTTGCTTGGCTGTTATCAGAACTCCATAGAAATAAATGGAACTTGCTGGGAGTCGTAGTCTCACCACAGCTGCATGCCGGTCAGCCATCACTGGTATAGCCCATGTATCAGTCCTGTGTAATGTATCTATTGCCTAACTGAAACATGACATCAGTCATGTGATACCCTACACATCATGTAATTTCTGACTTTCTGTAATCAACAGTGTTTCATGAGCTGTGCTGGGTCAGAACACAGGACACCTTCGGGTGTTAATTAAAAAGCACTAGTGTTGGTACCATGATTTTTATTACTTTTATTATTTTTATACCCTAACTACATCACTGTGTGTATTTACATGGCGGCCTATCTCTAGGTGATGTTGTAAAATGGCTGCTTGTCTCTAGGTGTTGTCATGTTGTTAATAAGATTTAGTATAAAAAAACAATAAACAGAGATCTCCACAGACACTAACAGACATGATGAGGTGCTAATGCAGGTAGTAATACTGTATATACTATGTTCTGCTTGTTATTAGTGTTGAGCAAGCATGCTCGGCCAAACTCGCTGTTCGGCCGAGCATGCCTACGCTCGGGTCCGCTCTGTGTTTGGCCGAACACCGCGTGTGCTCGAGTGCGATGCTCGAATATTCTAATGTGTACAAATTTGTATGCTAATGATACGCATTGTACGCTAATGCGTACGAATTTGTATGCTAAATTAGCATACAAATTTGTACGCATTAGAGTACAATGTGTAGCATTAGCATACAAATTTGTACACATTAGCGTACAATGTGTAGCATTAGCATACAAATTTGTACACATTAGCGTACAATGCGTAACATTAGCATACAAATTTGTACGCATTAGCGTACAATGCGTAACATTAGCATTGCTAATGTTACCCATTGTGCGCTAATGCGTACAAATTCAGTTAATTAGCGTACTTTAACGAGTGAAAGAGGAGAATTTGCGATTCTGACCTTTTCCTATGAACTCGACACCCTCCCCTCATCCGAGCAGGGGGTGCCTGGTCTTCTCCCACTCGAGCATCACCAAGTGTTCTACCAGAGCACCTGAGCACACAAGCACTTTGGTGCTCGATCAACACTACTTGTTATGGAACTTTGTGAAATCACTTTTCTAAAACTGGAAAACACTGCAAGATTGGAATCCAGATCAAAGGCAGCTGACCTACAGAGCCGGAAAATAAAGGCATGGACTTGGAACTTGTTCAGACTTGCATCAGACTTCTGGAACCCAGACATACAGAAATAGACTTAGAACTTGTTCAGACTTGAATCAAGAATTCTGGAACCCAAACATTCAGAGACAGACTTGGAAATTATTCAGACTTGGATCAAGTCTACTGGAACCCAGACAAACAGAAGTCCAGTCCAAAAGGTAACAACTACAGGGATCAGTGCACACAAGACAGTAACTTCTGAAACCCGAATATACCAGAATAATAAGCAGACATATCGATGACTACTGGAACCGTAATGAGCACATGGACAACAGCTGCAGATTCAGACAGATACACACACACACAATGCATGGTTGCAGATTCCTAAATGGAAGCCATAATGCAACAAGCTGCAAAAAAAAAATAATTAAAAGATAAAAGATAAATAAGAATCTGTAGTGTAAATTGACCTGCGGGGAGGATTTTAAATCTGCAGGATGTCAATTTATGCAACACGTAGGGTGAAATTCTCTGCAAATCCACACCAAAATCCTAAACAAATCTGCCTCAAATTTCTGTGGGGTGTACCCTTAGAGATTTTTATTGAAAGCATTGACCATTGACTTTAAACAGGATATTAAGGCAATGGTCACATCCTATTTTTGAACTATAGTTCGCGAATGTGTCCGAAATCGCCCAACTCTTCCACCAAATCTATAGGGCTCATTTTCCTCAACAGATGGCAAAAAAAATTCCCAGAATATATTTTGCCCCAAATATAACGTGAACTAAGTAATGTTATAATTGCATACGATACCCTATATTCTGTGTGACAAACTGAACAGTAAAAAAAAGCAAAGTAATACCTAATACATCAAATCACATTATATAACTTTACGTTTCCCTTAAAATGTAATAACGTATGGTAATCTCATATAATGTAAGCATTTTATGCTTATTTGATGCTGTATAAAAATATATGGGCCGCTATTCACTTAAAACATAAAATTTAATTCCGGAGCTGCCTTAAAATTAATGGAGTAAACCAAACGATTTTCCTCCTAAAATGTTATTTTCAAAGAAATTGAAAGGAAACTTGTCCTGAAGGGGAATGCAGATCTGAGATCTGCCACAACTGAGAAAATCCATAGGAAAGCTGTCATCCAAATCTAGAAAAAGCAATCTATTTTCCTCTGTATTTTTTTTTATTTACCACCGTTACTCTGAGATAATTCTTACTGTACAGTATATTTTATGGCTACAAATTATTTTCTTTTCCAGTGACATACTGTGATACGGAGAATGGTGAAACTTCTTGTTTGGTAACATCAAAAAATGGAAAGCGTAACTGCCATTCTATTTTTATTTTTGTAATGTGTAGGGGCAGTGATACTGACCATTTTTGTAATATACTTTAATTTCTGAAATTGGACATTTCTATTAGAAAAATAGCTCTAAAGTGGCCATTTTGAGCCTTAGCAACGCTCCTCTGTCTTCTGTTTACATAACAGTGGGGAATTGCTAACACTGACTGTGTTATGTAAACAGAAGACAGAGGAGTGTTGCTAAGGCTCTAAAATGGGCCACTTTAGAGCTATTTTTCTAATAGAAATGTCCAATTTCAGAAATTAAAGTATATTACAAAAATAATCAGTATCACTGCCCCTACACATTACAAAAATAAAAATAGAATGGCAGTTACACTTTAAGAAGTGTTAATCGCCAAAGTTTCTGGAAACCAGACTTTTCCAAATGAGATGAATGAAAATGTTCAAAATGTTAAAGGAGTTTTCTGGGAGTTCAATGTTAACCTCTAAATGATCTCTGATAGGCCTTTTTCTGGTGGTCAGTAAGGGGCCTTCGGCTAGGCTGCTGCTTTTTTGGGGTGGCCTAGTCTAAGAGACGCATGGGCAAACAAGGAAGAGCAGGAGTTCAGCTCTTTCATGACACTTGGACTCCTGCTGTAATGGCATGGTACAGCAGAACCGCTGATCCTATCCCTTTACCTCCTTAGATGCCACGGTCAATTACAACCACAACATCGAAGTGGTTTCAGAGAGAAGGGGCTACATCAGTCAGTCGTCGGCACCACCTTGAATGAGAAAGCCAAGTTCCAACGTCTTCATATAACAGCTGGAGGTCCAATAAAAGCCCTCTGTATATGCTTGTTAGGAGGTGCCAGAAGCATGGGCTAATCAGTTGCCTGGTGGTACTGAGCTTTTAATGTTCTTTCCCTCATCAATAATGTCTCAGACTGTATGAAGGCGACGGACCTCCCATACACAACAGCCATTAACCATCTTGGCTGAACTATTGGTCCAAGGTGAAAGAGCTTGGAATGGCCACAGGAGGACATCCAGCATCTTTATGACCGATACCATGCCAGAGTGGCAGCCTGTATCTCAGCAAGGAGGGCGGCCACCCAGTAATAATGTGACCCTGCCTTATCATACACCCTGTTGCAGAACTCCTCAAAAAAATGAGTGCACCATCTTAGTTGTGTGATCACTGACCAAGCACCGCTAGAAGATAATACTTTGTCAATCCCTTTTTCTTTACATTTTCTGGTAGTGTATTTTGGATAATTTCCATACTTCGCTATTGCAAAAGTATACACACCTGAACCTTGAATGAATACTGATGATCATATGTTGTTCAGATTTGATATTTTTCTTCTACAGTCATCCAGAGAGGCAGAGGGTCGCACATCAGAACACGTTGGCTCTAGCTCCCGCTGGAAGGTTATGCTTTCTCCAGCTGTCACCCGCTGCAGGGAATAATGATGTCTGATTTATTTGTGTAGGGGTTTCCAGGACAGACAATGAGAGATGCGTTTGGCTTTATGCCACAGTGACAGAATTCCTCTCTCCATCACATTTAGTGCTACAGGAAAATTACCAGACTAATAGGTTTAATGGAAACGGTAATTAAGTAGGGCTTCAGCTCTAATAGATGGAAAATAGTCACTGGTTTGATCACAGAGCCATTATTTAAAGCCAAGAATTGGGCTGAAATGGTCCAGGAAGGTTAAAAGTAGGGTACATTAAATATTGCATTTGTAGTAATAACATGCAATGCATTGTCTATGGCATCATGAAAACTGTAAAATAATAAAATGATTTCCATACCAACTTGATGTTTCAAAGATAATTAAAGGGAGTCTTTCACCTGTTTTTCACCTATATAACTAAGAGCACTGCCCCACAGAAGATTGCAGACACATCCCAGACATACCTGTGTGCACTGTGTGTATTACATGTCACATCCCAGACATACCTGTATGCACTGTGTGTATTACATGTCACATCCCAGACATACCTGTGTGCACTGTGTGTGTATTACATGTCACATCCCAGACATACCTGTGTGCACTGTGTGTCTGTATTACATGTCACATCCCAGACTTACCTGTGTGCACTGTGTGTATTACATGTCACATCCCAGACATACCTGTGTGCACTGTGTGTATTACATGTCACATCCCAGACATACCTGTGTGCACTGTGTGTTTGTATTACATGTCACATCCCAGACTTACCTGTGTGCACTGTGTGTCTGTATTACATGTCACATCCCAGACATACCTGTGTGCACTGTGTGTCTGTATTACATGTCACATCCCAGACATACCTGTGTGCACTGTGTGTCTGTAATACGTCACATCCCAGACATACCTGTGTGCACTGTGTGTGTATTACATGTCACAACCCAGACATACCTGTGTGCTCTGTGTGTGTGTATTACATGTCACATCCCAGACATACCTGTGTGCACTGTGTGTCTGTATTACATGTCACATCCCAGACATACCTGTGTGCACTGTGTGTCTGTATTACATGTCACATCCCAGACATACCTGTGTGCACTGTGTGTGTATTACATGTCACATCCCAGACATACCTGTGTGCACTGTGTGTCTGTATTACATGTCACATCCCAGACATACCTGTGTGCACTGTGTGTCTGTATTACATGTCACATCTCAGACATACCTGTGTGCACTGTGTCTGTATTACATGTCACATCTCAGACATACCTGTGTGCACTGTGTGTGCATTACATGTCACATCCCAGACATACCTGTGTGCACTGTGTGTGCATTACATGTCACATCCCAGACATACCTGTGTGCACTGTGTGTCTTTATTACATGTCATATCCCAGACATACCTGTGTGTACTGTGTGTCTATATTACATATCACATCCCAGACATACCTGTGTGCACTGTGTGTCTGTATTACATGTCCCATCCCAGACATACCTATGTGCACTGTGTGTCAGTATTACATGTCATATCCAGACATACCTGTGTGTACTGTGTGTGTATTACATGTCACATCCCAGACATACCTGTGTGCACTGTGTGTCAGTATTACATGTCATATCCCAGACATACCTGTGTGTACTGTGTGTGTATTACATGTCACATCCCAGACATACCTATGTGCACTGTGTGTCAGTATTACATGTCATATCCCAGACATACCTGTGTGCACTGTGTGTGTGTATTACATGTCACATCCCAGACATACCTGTGTGCACTGTGTCTGTATTACATGTCACATCCCAGACATACCAGTGTGCACTGTGTGTCTGTATTACATGGAAAGGAAAATGCATACAATGCAACGGCACACTGCTAACCAGATAAAGCACAAATGCCATAGAGATATGAAATATTCTGGAGCTAATGCTATGCATGTTTGGTAGATTAGAGATTCTTGCCAAATATATTTTGTACAAAATTATCTGAGCCCGTCCACCAAATCGTCAAGGTGACCTCTGTAGAACGGAAAACTAACACTATTTCCTACCTGTTATGTGCCAACCTTGGCTTCCGTATAATCAGGGGGTGTTGGTTCCACATGCATGCTGGATCCACTCTGCCTTTTGCCAATTCTGGTGCTTTAAAGGCCTCCACTAATACAGGGATGCAGGTACCAACATGCATGCCGAGTCCACTTGGCTTTATAGTTACACTAATTAAAATCAGCCTATGGGGCAGCCGGGCTAGTCAGGAGTGCATGACCAAATGGAGTAGCCACACCTCCAGTACAAACTTACAAAGAAAAAAAAGGGTATTTCAGTCAGCACATCCCAGTGCGCAGGTGCACGTTGCTATGGCTAAATGCACAAGGAAAGGAAAATACATACAATGCAACGGCACACTGCTAACCAGATAAAGCACAAATGCCATAGAGATATGAAATATTCTGGAGCTAATGCTATGCATGTTTGGTAAATTAGAGATTCTCGGCAAATATATTTTGTACAAAATTATCTGACATACCTGTGTGCACTGTGTGTCTGTATTACATGTCATATCTCAGACATACCTATGTGCACTGTGTGTCTGTATTACATGTGGCATCCCAGACATACCTGTGTGCACTGTGTGTCTGTTTTTCATGTCACATCCCAGACATACCTTTGTGCACTGTGTGTCTGTATTACATGTCACATCCCAGACATACCTGTGTGCACTGTGTGTCTGTATTACATGTCACATCCCAGACATACCTGTGTGCACTGTGTGTCTGTATTACATGTCACATCCCAGACATACCTGTGTGCACTGTGTGTGTATTACATGTCACATCCCAGACATACCTGTGTGCACTGTGTGTCTGTATTACATGTCACATCCCAGACATACCTGTGTGTACTGTGTGTGTATTACATGTCACATCCCAGACATACCTGTGTGCACTGTGTGTCTGTATTACATGTCACATCCCAGACATATCTCTGTGTACTGTGTATCTGTATTACATGTCACATCCCAGACATACCTGTGTGCACTGTGTTTGTGTATTACATGTCACATCCCAGACATACCTGTGTGCACTGTGTGTGTGTATTACATGTCACATCCCAGACATACCTGTGTGCACTGTGTGTCTGTATTACATGTCACATCCCAGACATATCTCTGTGTACTGTGTATCTGTATTACATGTCACATCCCAGACATACCTGTGTGCACTGTGTTTGTGTATTACATGTCACATCCCAGACATACCTGTGTGCACTGTGTGTCTGTATTACATGTCATATCCCAGACATACCTGTGTGCACTGTGTGTCTGTATTACATGTCATATCCCAGACATACCTGTGTGCACTGTGTGTCTGTATTACGTGTGGCATCCCAGACATACCTGTGTGCACTGTGTGTCTGTATTACATGTCACATCCCAGACATATCTGTGTGCACTGTGTGTGTGTATTACATGTCACATCCCAGATATACCTGTGTGCACTGTGTGTCTGTATCACATGTCACATCCCAGACATACCTGTGTGCACTGTGTGTCTGTATTACATGTCACATCCCAGACATACCTGTGTTCACTGTGTGTCTGTATTACATGTCACATCCCAGACATACCTGTGTTCACTGTGTGTCTGTATTACATGTCACATCCCAGACATACCTGTGTGCACTGTGTCTGTATTACATGTCACATCCCAGACATACCTATGTGCACTGTGTCTGTATTACATGTCACATCCCAGACATACCTGTGTGCACTGTGTGTGTATTACATGTCACATCCCAGACATACCTGTGTGCACTGTGTCTGTATTACATGTCACATCCCAGACATACCTGTGTGCACTGTGTGTGTGTATTACATGTCACATCCCAGACATACCTGTGTGCACTGTGTGTGTGTATTACATGTCACATCCCAGACATACCTGTGTGCACTGTGTGTCTGTATTACATGTCACATCCCAGACATTCCCAGATAAGAGGCCGGTGCAGGCAGTGCAATGGCGTCATCGCACCGCCTGAGCCATACAATGCGGTACACAGGCCGGAAGGGGCCTGCATCGCATCGCTGCCAGCTTGATGGAGGTAAGTATAAGTGTTAATTTTTTTAATATGGTACAATACAGGAGAGGTGTGCTATGGGGGCACTTCTTACTGGCACATGATTGGGGTGTATCTATGGTGGCACTTATTACTGGCACATTATTGTGGACATCTATGGGGGCACTTCTTACTAGCACATTATTGGGGGTGCTATGGGGGCATTCACTGTGGCCACAAAGAAAGGGTATTTTATATGGGGGGCACTATGGTTGAAGGGGAGAGGAACACTATGGGGGAATTTACTGAGGCCATAAAGAAGGGGTATTTTATATGGGGGGCTCTGTATAGGGCATTTTATACTGGGGACACATTATGGTGGGTACTATGGGGAAGGGGGGAGAGGAGTACTATGGGGTCATCTACGTACGGGGGTACTAAGAAGGGTATTTTATACTTGCAAATTATGGGAATACTGAGGGCATCTACTGGGGATCGATATAGGGGCTTTTAATACTGGTACATTACGGGAGGCACTAGGAGAAAGTGGGGAGAGGAGCACTATGGGGGGATTTTCTGGGGGCACTATATAGGGGTATTTTATACTGGCACATTATGGGGCACTATGGGGACATTAGCTCAACTGGGGGGCATTAAAAGGGTGTATTTTTGTACTGGTACACATTATAAGGGGGCATTTTTTGTACTGTCAAATTATAAGTAGAATTATTACTACTAGGGGTCTATGGGGAATAGAGATGAGTGAATCTATTCGCCGATTCGTTGATTCATATCGAATCTTGGAAATTTTTAGCTGCGAAGCGAATCCGAATATTAGGTGATTCGCTTTGGCTTTGTGCGCATTCGCTACGTAGTTTTGTCCGATAAATTATACGCTATTGCTAAGTATAAGTTACTGTTGCGTACAAATTTCAATTCATTAGCGAA
>ONZH01021794.1:0-32012 GCA_900303285.1 Rhinella marina
TTTTTAATGTTTGTGCGGATGACAAACTGAGCGCGGTTTGCACACTCTGCCACTCAAAACTGAGTAGGGGCTCTGAGAAGAGCAATCTGACCACCTCAGGCATGCGGCGTCACTTGGAAGTCAAAGCACTGGGCTGAGTGGGAGAGAGCAAACGCAATACAACCTGCGCCCGGTCTTGCTGCCACTGCCTCTTCCCCTTTGTTGTGTGCTGCCACTGCGGTCCAGACCTCCAGCCAGGACACCTCCACATCTGCCTCTGCCTCGGCTACTTTGGGGCCTTCTCCTTCAGCCTCCCCTTCCCCCGCCTCTTCGCCTGCACCTTCACACTCCTCATCCCCAACAACTGTCCATCTCGCAGGCGTTCGACCGCAGGCGGAAGTACGCCTCGAGTCACCCCCAAGCCCAAGCCTTAAACTGCCCACATCTCCAAACTGCTGGCCCTGGAGATGTTGCCGTTTAGGCTTGTGGAGACGCAGGCCTTCCGCGACCTGATGGCGGCTGCCGCAACTCGCTATTCTGTCCCCAGCCGCCACTACTTTTCCCGGAGTGCCGTCCCCGCCCTTCACCAGCACGTGTCGCGTAACATCAGGCGGGCCCTGAGGTACGCAGTCAGCGCAAAGGTCTACTTGACCACCGACTCGTGGACAAGCGCTTGCGGCCAGGGATGATACATCTCTTTGACGGCACACTGGGTGAATGTTGTGGAAGCGGGGGACGGGGGTGGCAAACAGAGACGGCCTACCTACCACCCCCGCCCAAGATTGCCAGCACGGGTTCTGATAAACCCCCCTCCTCCTTCTCCTCCTCCTCCTCCTCCTCTGCCTTAACATCGCCCTCAGCTGCTAGCTGGAAGCGTTGCAGCACTGGCGCGGGGGAGACGTCAGCAGGCGGTGCTTAAGCTCATCAGCTTGGGCGACAGGAAGCACAGCGCCCCCAGAGGTGAGGGACGCCATATTGCAGCAGACGGAGATGTGGGCTGTCGCCGCTGCAGCTAGGACCAGGCATGGTCGTGTGCGATAACGGCCGTAACCTGGTGGCGGCTCTGGAGCTTGCCGAACTCAATCACGTACCATGCCTGGCCCACGTTTTTAATCTGGTAGTCCAAAAATTTCTAAAGACTTACCCCAACCTGGCAGAGCTACTGGTGAAAGTGCGGCGCTTGTGCGCTCACTTTCGGAAGTCAACTGTAGCTGCTGCTAGCTTAAAAAAACTCCAGCAACGCCTCCATTTGCCTTAACATCGGCTGTTGTGTGACCTGCCCACTCGCTGGAATTCCACCTATTCCATGTTGGCCAGGGTGTGTGAGCAGCAGAGAGCATTGATGGAGTACCAGATTATGAATCCACGCGTGCCTCCAACTCAGCTCCCTCAGTTTGCCAACCACGAGTGGCCATGGATGGCAGACATATGCGATGTACTGCGTATCTTTGAGGAGTCCACCAAGAAGGTCAGCAGCGAGGACGCTATAGTGAGCGTAACCATCCCGCTCCTATGCGTCCTTAAAGAATCACTCATCGCAATAAGGGAGAACGCATTGCACGCAGAGGAGACGGGGGTAGGAGGAGACGCAACGGAGCTACACAGTCAGACCACACTTTTGTCTGCTTCACGGTGGCAGTTGCAGGAGGAGGAGGAGGATGAGGAGGAGGAGGACGACGTGGAGGTGGCTGTGGAAGAGGAGGAGGATGCTGGCGGCGAGGGTAGCAGTCAGGCTGTGTGCGTCCCATTGGTTCAGCGCGGATGGGGCGGAGAGGAGGTGGAAGAGGAAGAGGAGGAAATGGCAAGTGATCCTTCTGGTGGGGGCAGTGAGGTCATGCCTATTCAGAGTCTGGCACACATGGCTGACTTCATGCTGGGCTGCTTTTCCCGGGACACACGTGTTGTCCGGATAGTGGAGAACAAACTGTACTGGGTCTTCGCACTCCTGGACCCCCGGTATAAAGATAACGTCTCCTCTTTTTATTCCGGTAGAGGAGAGGACGAATCGATTGCTGGAATACCAGAGGGAACTTGTGCAGAACATGATGGAGATTTTCCCACCCACCATCGCTGGCGGCAGAGAGGAGAGGGTCTCCCAGAGTCCCACAACATCTATCAGGTCCACAGCCACCAGGGGAACAGTCTCCAAGGTTTGGGACACGTTCATGGCACCCCCTCGTGCAACTTCCATCACTGCGGGTCCCGCTATCAGCAGGAGGGACAAGTATCGGCGGATGTTGCGGGAGTACCTGGCAGACCGTACCCCTGTCCTCCCCGATCCCTCGGCGTCCTACACTTACTGGGTCTCCAAGTTGGACACGTGGCTGGAACTGTCCCTGTACGCCTTGGAGGTGCTTGCCTGCCCTGCCGCCAGCGTGCTATCAGAAAGGGTGTTCAGCGCAGCCGGGGGCATTATAACCGATAAGCGCAGCTGCCTGTCAACCGACAGTGCCGACAGGCTGACGCTAATCAAAATGAACAGCAAGTGGATTGACCCGGACTTTGCTTCTCCAACAGTGGAAAGCAGCCAAAAGTGAAGTGCCATCTGTATGAAGTGCCATTTCCTCCTCCACCTCCTCCTCCTTAACCGCCGTAGAATTGCCCCTTAAATAAAAAAAATTATATATTTATGGCTCACCTCTTGGGCCTCCACAAAATTTTTAAGAGGTCTCACCTCTTGGGCCTCCACATAATTTTTAAGAGGTCTCACCTCTTGGGCCTCCACATAATTTTTAAGAGGTCTCACCTCTTGGGCCTCCACATAATTTTTATCGAGGTCTCACCTCTTGGGCCTCCACAAAATTTTATCGAGGTCTCACCTCTTGGGCCTACAAACAATTTTATCGAGGTCTCACCTCTTGGGCCTCCACAAAATTTTATCGAGGTCTCACCTCTTGGGCCTCCACAAAATTTTTAAGAGGTCTCAACTCTTGGGCCTCCACAAAATTTTTAAGAGGTCTCACCTCTTGGGCCTCCACAAAATTTTTAAGAGGTCTCACCTCTTGGGCCTCCACATAATTTTTAAGAGGTCTCACCTCTTGGGCCTCCACATAATTTTATCGAGGTCTCACCTCTTGGGCCTCCACAAAATTTTATCGAGGTCTCACCTCTTGGGCCTCCACATAATTTTATCGAGGTCTCACCTCTTGGGCCTCCACATAATTTTTAAGAGGTCTCACCTCTTGGGCCTCCACATAATTTTTAAGAGGTCTCACCTCTTGGGCCTCCACATAATTTTTAAGAGTTCTCACCTCTTTAGTCTCCACACAATTTTTAAGACGTCTCACCTCTTGGGCCTACAAACAATTTTTATTATGGCTCACCTCTTGGGCCTTAATACAATTTTATCGAGGTCTCACCTCTTGGGCCTCCACATAATTTTTAAGAGGTCTCACCTCTTGGGCCTCCACATAATTTTTAAGAGGTCTCACCTCTTGGCCTTCCACATAATTTTATCGAGGTCTCACCTCTTGGGCCTCCACATAATTTTATCGAGGGTCTCACCTCTTGGGCCTCCACAAAATTTAATCGAGGTCTCACCTCTTGGGCCTCCACAAAATTTTATCGAGGTCTCACCTCTTGGGCCTCCACAAATTTTAAGAGGTCTCACCTCTTGGGCCTCCACATAATTTTTAAGAGGTCTCACCTCTTGGGCCTCCACATAATTTTTTAAGAGGTCTCACCTCTTGGGCCTACAAACAATTTTTCTCATGCCTCACCTCTTGGGCCTACAAACAATTTTTCTCATGCCTCACCTCTTGGGCCTACAAACAATTTTTAAGAGGTCTCACCTCTTGGGCCTACAAACAATTTTTATTATGGCTCACCTCTTGGGCCTTAATACAATTTTTAAGAGGTCTCACCTCTTTGGCCTCCACTTAATTTTTTCGAGGGCTCACCTTTTGGGCCTCCACATAATTTTTTCGAGGGCTCACCTCTTGGGCCTCCATATAATTTTTTCGAGGGCTCACCTCAAGCTAACTTTGCGCACTCATTAAAATATTTTCACAACAAGGACCTAAGAGCCCTCGATGGGAGAGCTTTGTGTGGGGGCCTGTTATAGGGAAGAGATGCGGCCCTGCGGGCTCTAGCCGGCCTTCTCCATGAGCCTCTGGCCAGCCCACGGCCTCTTCCTGCCTTTTGCGGTCCTACGCATCCCTCAACATCCCCACTGCTTTACCTGCTAGACATGACACTGGGCCAGGTCGGGTCACTGACTTCGTCATACTCAACCACCTCCACTTACACTGCCTCACTTTGCTCCAACAGCCTCCCTTGCTGGCAACTGTGTCTCATCATCGTCCCTAATCATTTTACACTTTAGTGCCCGTTCCACACCACCATCAGCTAGAGATGGAGCTTGCTCCAGTGTTTGGGCATCTGAACAAACAAAATCCTCAGATAGCTCCTGCGATTCTTGCATGGGTGGGAACACTGGGTTGATAACATTGGGCAGGGTGGGAGGAAGGAAGGAGGGTCAGAGTGAGGTCCCTGCAGTTTCTGCAGGCTATCGACGAGACTGGACTTTGTGGACTTGACTGGGTGGTGGACAGATTTAAAAGGAGAATCTAGAAGGAGAAGGAGGGGTTTGCCGAGCTGTCTGTAAGGGTTGCGGAAATCCAGACAGAACCAAGGCCCAAAACTTGGGTGGGGGTAGCAGGTTTGCCCGTCCCCGCCTCCACAACATTCACCCAGTGTGCTGTCAGGGAGATGTAGCATCCCCGGCCTCAAACCAAAGTGTTGGTGGTCAAATGGCCTTTTGCAGTAACCGTGTTACTCGGGCGTGGATGATGTTTTGGGACATGTGCCTGGGCAAGGCAGGGATGGCACAGAGGGAAAAATAGTGATGGCTTGATTGCTTTCCCCCTTGCCTATGCCATCTGTGGTTGTCATAGGCAACGTGATTTTAAGGGGTGCAGAATTTTATCTTCTTTTTTGTCTAGTTTGGCTTGGGGTCCATGGCAATGTAGAGGAAAGAAGGTTTCCTTGTATGGTCTCACTTTACAGAGAGGTTATATTGTCTTTGGAGTGTATTGTTGAGAGGCTGTGATAGTGGCGTAATAGTGCGACTTGGGCGCATTATATGCACCCAGACATGCTTCCCCTGCTGTCCCAGTTGCATTCCAGCAGTGTTGGCATCCTTTTCTGAGGTTTCAGGGTGGACTTGGTGACCTCCAAGTGGTCGAATTGAGATTTCCAAGTGGCGAGCATTTTTTCCCCATAGACTTTAATGGGATTCGATATTCGGTCGAATAGTCGAATTTCGCGGTCTATTCGAATCGAATTTCGAACTTTCGAATATTTCACTACTCGCTCATCTCTAATGATTAAATATGAGTTATTAAATAATCAATAACAGACAAAGTTATAGGCCGACACTAGTGTTTTTCCATTGATCCATCACCTTTTAGGGGCTGGCAACTCATTGTGTGCAGTCATCGGTGCTGGGGATGGAACAAGTGATAATCCCGCCTCCCCATCACCTGATTGGCCGTGTGCGTCACTCTAGCTCATCCCAGAGGGCTGTCTTTCCTCTTTAAAAGGCCCTTTCAGGGCCACACTAGTGCCGAACACGCTGCAATACACCTCCAGTGTGGCGGTGTTTTCTCAGCTGTACTACCACATTATTATTACTAGTTCCTGATGACTCACATTGAAGAAACGTGTCGAGCCAGATGCATATGTGGGAATGATAGCTAGCTGAGGAATTTTAGGAAGGCAGGGTGTTGTTTAACCTTATCCTTAGGGCAACTTATTGGTAGGTACCATGACTCTGGTGACTACTATACCTTGGTCACAGTTTTGGGGTTATCATCAGAGGGCTGCCAATTAAACTAGTTTATGGGACCCCTGATGTATTAAATGTTTAATCTCCATCCCCCTTTACTTATCCTTCAGATTCATGTTATATATGGTTATATTGAGTATGTGTGATCATTTACACATTACTTTGCAGTGAAAACATATTACCGTACAGACTCTTTTGGTCTCTATAGCTCCGCTATATACACGGGACTTCATTAGTGCTTTATATACATATGACGTGATGTTGAAAGTCCTCTGGATGTTCTAGCATTAATAAGCACACCAGATGTAGCCTTGAGTTTTTATAGAGTGTAATAATCCCCTAGTTTTCTTTGTTTGGTTAAGTTCTTTTAATTGCTAAAGATGATACTTTTTAGCATCTCTTTTTTCTGTGATTATTGACACTAGTATTTCGGTCTAACCATAGACCTTGTTCATAGTCATGTGGAAGATAGAGGAGTAAACATTCTGTATGGTTAGACCGAAACACTAGTGTCCGCCTATAATTGTGTCTGTTATGAAGGGCCTTTAATAAAACAAGGACATGTTTAAGAATCATTTATGAGTGTCAAAGTATTCTTCTACACATATAAAGACCACCAGTAGAGAGGATTGTTTAATCTACCAACGAGCACAAGCAGTGCTAAGTGCTAAAAATAAGACATATTGTTCCCCAAAAGTCAGGGGAAATGGCCGTGAATCTTATAGAGCGAAAACTAATGAGCGCTTTCATTATGGAAGTGGAGTGGTGAATGTAGTGCTCCTGGTGTTGGCTGTACACACCGCTCCTTAGTTTTCTTCCAGGTGCCGTGCTGCACTGTGTCCTTACTGCCTACAGCTCCAGGATGTAGATATGCACTATAGCCTAGTCAGGGCCGTATTTAGGGTTCATGCTGCCCTAGGCACTCTCTGTGATGACGCCCCCCCCCCAACGTGACCCATTCCCCCACGCCCCTAAATAGTAGCATAGTAGCCTCTCCTCAGCCCACCCACCAATAGTAGTAGCCCCCTCACCTCACAGTAGCATAGTAGCCTCTCCTCAGTCTCCCCCACCTCATAGTAGCCTCCTCCCCCCACAGTAGCATAGTAGCCTCTCCTTAGAACCCCCCACCCCATAGTAGCCTCGTTACCCCCCACCCCCCATAGTAGCCTCTTCTCACCCCCCCACCTCATAGTAGCCTCCCCTCGTTACCCCACCCCCCATAGTAGCCTCCTCCCCCCACAGAGTAGCATAGTAGTCTCTCCTCAGTAGCCCCCCAACCCCATAGTAGCCTTGTTACCCCACCCCCCATAGTAGCCTCCTCCTGGACTTATTACAGTGACCTATCCTCCCCCCCAACCCCCTGGTCCTCTGCCAAGCAATTAACCCCCGCCCAACTACCCCACCATCCCCATACACCCAACTACCCTCAGTCTGTACCACCTGCCGCTGGTGCACCTAGCTTTTCTGATGCCCAAGGCAAATATTGAAACGCCCCCCCCCCATGCCAAATTCTCAACCTAATCCCTTCCCTCCAGTCCTACTGTTAAAGGGGTTGTCCTCTTTTTACTACTAATGACCTATCCTCATGATAGGTCATCAATATCAGATCGGCTGGGGTCCTCCGGCACCCTGACGATCAGCTGTTTGAAGAGAGAGCAGAGCTCATATGAGAGCTGCTTTCTCTGCTCTGTTCACCTGCTTGCCATAGAATTTGCAGTGAAGAGCAGTAAACAGAGCAGAGAAAGCAGCGCTCGTACAAAAAAAAAAAAAAAAAAAGACCACCCCTTCAAAGACAGACTTGGAAAACATTTCATACAGCACTACAGAGCATACAGGGTCATACAGCGCCACATATGTACCTCTTACATCCAGCGACTTCTCTTCTCTGATGACGTTTTCTTTCCTCTTCTTCTGTCAGACCAGACCACCATGGTGACTTCTTTCAGCTGTGCCTCGTCTCTGAAGAGTTCAACAAACAGACATCTTACTTTCCTACTTTTCCATCATCCTCTCACCTTCTCCACATCTCACCCTGCCCGCCCCCCATACTATACTACAGAAACAGCCCCCCTGAAAATACTGGCACCACACAGAAAAACAGTACCCCCTTTACTTTTCAGATTAGATCCCAATATCAAACCCCAGATGAGACCCCCCCCCATCTACAGACCCCTCATTAGACCTCCAAAGCCCCAATCAGACCCTCATTAGACCCCCAGACACTCAATCAGACCCCTCTAGACCCCCAGTCAGACACTTCAGGCCCCTAATCAGACCTCCTTCAGACCCCTAATTAGATCTCCAATCATACCCCCCCCCTTCTGGCCCCATATCATACTCTTGTGGCCCCCATACAGAACTCTCCTTCTGTGGCCCATGTCAGACCCCCCCCCCTCCCTTCTGGCCCCATGTCAAAACCCCTTTTCTGGCCCCCATTTTAGACCCCCCTTTCTGGTCCCTATTTCTGTCCCACCATTTCATATCCCCCCCATTCTGTCCCACCATTTCATATCCCCCCCATTCTTTCCCACCATTTCAGATCCCCCCCATTCTGTCCCACCATTTCAGACCCCCCCATTCTGTCCCACCATTTCAGATCCCCCCATTCTGTCCCACCATTTTAGACCCCCCCCATTCTGTCCCACCATTTCAGATTCCCCCCCCCCATTCTGTCCCACCATTTCAGACCCCCCCTCCCTGTCCCCCCCATTCTGTCCCACCATTTCAGATTCCCCCCCCCCATTCTGTCCACCATTTCAGATTCCCCCCCCATTTCCCCATTCCCCCCCCATTCTGTTCCACCATTTCAGACCCCCACCATTCTGTCCCACCATTTCAGATCTCTCCCCCCCCCATTCTGTCCCCACCTTTTAAGATCAGACAAGAAAAAAAAAAATAAACTTACCTCCGGTCCTGGCTCTCTCCTCTTCCAGGGGACCGCGCTGAAGTCACCTGACCTCCTGCAGCGTCAGGTCAGAGGGCGCTCTGTACGTCCTGACGCTGCAGGCAGTCAGGACACAGCAGCGCCGGCCTCAGGATTAAGATCAAGCAGGAGGAGGGGTAAGTACTGTACAGCGCTACCAGCGCTTCACTTCCCCTCCTCCTGCAGGCTGCAGGCTAGTGAGCGCTTCCCTGCGCCACCCGACTGCAGCAGCCAACCCCCCCGCGGAAATAATAATAAAAAAAAAAAAATTAAAAAAATCCAGGATGTTTATTTATTTTTTTTTTTTTTATTTTTTTTTTTACAATCGTTATATTCTCCCGGCGGGGTGCCACCCCCCGCAACCTGCCGCCCTAGGCACCGTGCCCCCGGTGCCTAGTTGCTAATACGGCCCTGAGCCTAGTGCTCTGTGACGTCAGGTCACAGTGCAGCATGGTGCCAGCAAAGGACCATGAAGCTGTGAGAGCAGGAAAAGTATGAGGAATAGGTGAGCTTTTTTTATTTATTTTACTGTCTGATCTGAGGTCTCAAAGATTGGGGGTCTGATCTGAGGTCTGATAAAGATTAGAGGTCTGATTGAGGGATCTGATGACGATTGTGGGCCTGAACTGAGGTCTGATGAAGAATGTGGGTCAGATTTATGTGCCTGATGACGATTTGGTGTCTGATTGGGGGGTCTAATCTGAAGTCTAATGAAGACTAGGGGTTCTATCTAAGGTCTGATGATTTTTTTTCCCTACACATTTCTCCTATAAAACCTAGGTGCATTTTCTGATCAGGTGCTTCTTTCAAAATGCAGTATGTTCCACCAAAAAGAAACAAAACAATTTGGGGTAAACTAGAAGACAAAAAAATTACTCCCCTTTAAAAGACAACATGCCAAGTGGTCAAAAATTGGTCTGGTCATAAAGGGCCAAAACATTCTGTTAATGGAGAATATGGGACCACTAATAAACAAGTGGAACTGCTGCACGTAATGTTCTGCAATCTGTACTAAACACTTACCTCTTCTGCATTTGTATCATAGGGCAGTACATAGAGATGGATCCTGTGTTTCTCATCAGGATCACCTGGACACAGTATGGTGAAATAAATAAGAACACTTCCATGTATCGGGGTCTTTTTCTTCCTTAATGATAGGATAGGCCCCAGACAGGAAAACGTGGGATTCTCTAATGTGATATAAAATGGCTTGATCTGTGTCGGAGTCTCCAATGTCATGTTTCCATCTCTAAAGTGAGCGCATTTAATCAGTGCTTTGTCTTCACTATAGGCTGTAAGATACAAAGATGACATACAGTACTTGTAAGTCCCCATCTTGATGGCAATTATTATCTTCTCTTCTCTTGTTTACTAGCATTATTGGGACAGTTCCCTGTCTTTGGGTCAGGTGATTTTCTTACTTAAATCCTAAAATCCTTACCTTCCTACTATCCTGTTCAAATCTATTAGCGTGGTGTCTACTTGGCCAGGAACCTGTAGTCCTCTTGCCTTTCATTGCTGACAGCATTGTTTATCAGTCAGAATCAGTTCCTGTCAATGTCTTTATTCATGTTCTTCATCATTAATCCCTTAAGGACCTGTGCCGTACATGTACGGTGCTGGTGGACGCGTCTTAAGGACTAGCGCCGTACTTGTAGGGTGGGATGATTGGGCTGTTGCGGGTGCTGCACCCGCCTGATCAATGGCAGAGGTCCGTCAGTCACTGACAGCCGGACCCCTGCTGCATAAGCTGGCATCAGTTAAAACACTGATGCCGGCGTATTAACCTCTTGTATTCCACAATCAAAGCTGACTGCAGCATGCAGGGGGTTTGCGAAGGGTAGGGGTGCCCTCCGCTTCTCCATCGGGTCCTCACGCTGCAGTGACTGGAACCCGATGGCAGAGAAGGCAGCCTGATGCCTTCCATAGGCATCGGAACTGCCTTCTACAGAAGCCTGCCTTCTACATCCAGGCTCTGAGGCTGGGACTGACAGGCAGGTTGTTAGTGTAAAGGCTGACATGTAATGCATTACAATACAGGATGTATTGTAATGCATTGCAGAAAGGATCAGACCCAAACAGTTAAAGAAGAGTGGGGAAAAAAATAATTGTTTTCAATAATAAAAAAGTTTCAATTAAAAAAACACCAATTTCCCAAAATAAAACACATAAAATTGTAAAAAAAAAAAAAAAAAAAATTAAAAAAGCAAAGAATTTTGTATTGCCATGTTCGTAACTACCGGCTCTATAAAAATATCACAGGACTTAACCCCTCAGGTGAACACCGTAAAAAAAAAAATCTAAAAAAAAAAAAAAAAATCACTAAGGCGATCAAAAAGGTGTATGCCCCCCAAAATAGTACCAATCAAATCGTCCCCTCATCCCGCAAAAAATTATACCCCACCTAACTAAGACACTAAAACATGTTTTTTTTTTGTTTCAAAAATGTTTTTATTGTGTTAAATGTAAAAAATAATGATCTAACCTGTCAGATGAACATTGTAAATAACAAAAAATAAAAATGGTGTCAAAATAGCTATTTTTGGTAACTTTACCTCAAAAAAGTGTAATGTAGAGCAACAAAAAATCATATCTACCATTAAATAGTACCAAAAAATGCCACTTTATCCCGTAGTTTCCAAAATGGGGTCACTTTTTTTGGAGTTTCTACTCTAGGGTTGCATCAGGGGGTCTTCAAATGTGACAGGGCAACTTAAAATTATACCAGTGACATCTGCCCTCCAAAAAACATATGGCGTTCTTTTCCTTCTGGGCCCTGCCATGTGCCCATACACCAGTTTACAATCACAAATGGGGTGTTTCTCTAAACTACAGAATTAGGGTAATAAATATTGAGTTTGGTTTGGCTGTTAACCCTTGCTTTGTTAGCGGAAAAAAATGAAATTTTGAAATTTCATCTATATTTTCCTTTAATTCTTGTGGAACACCTAAAGGGTTATCAAAGTTTGTAAAATCAGTTTTGAATTGAGCGGTGTAGTTTATAAAATGGGATCATTTATGGGTAGTATGTAAGCCTCACAAAGTGACTTCAGACCTGAACTGGTCCTTAAAAAGTAGGTTTTGAAAATTTCAAGATTTGCTTCTAAATTTCTAAGCCTTCTAACATCCCCAAAAAATAAAATGTCATTCACAAAATGATCCAAACATAAAGTAGACATATGGGGAATGTAAAGTAATAACTATTATATGATGTCTCACTATCTGTTTTAAAAGCAGAGAAATTGTAATTTGGAAAGTTGCATATTTTTCCAATTTTTTGTACATTTGTTATTTTTTTTTCATAGAAATGAAAAATATTGACTGAAATTTAGCACTGTAATGAAGTACAATGTGTCATGAAAAAACATTCTCCAAATTATTACCACATAAAGAGACATGTCAGATTTCCAAAAAATGGCCTGGTCCTTAAGGTGAAAAATGGCAGGGTGCGGAAGAGGTTAAAGGGAATTTATCTTCTCAATTTTGGACCATTTTCTACAGTAATAAATCAATTGTACTGCCGACAAGGAGTCTAGATAACTATTTTTTATTTTCCTACTACCTCTCATTCCCTCTGTGTCTGCACTCAAAGCTACACTGAAATACATAGTCCAGACCGCTGTGCTGGTATAACTTAATGTAGATGATTTATCTGCGCATGCGCAGCAGTCCTGACAATGTATTTCTATCCACCTCTGAGAGCTGACAACAGGGGAATGGGGGAGCAGGAGGAAAATAAAAAATAGTGATCTGGACTCCATATCTGAAGTACTACTCATGTATTACTTTAGATAATTCTTGGGGTGACAGATTCCCTTTAATCCTCTCAATCTGTATGTTATGGCAATCCTGGAAATGAGCAGAATGTCAGTACAATGGATCACAACTAGAGATGAGCGAGCATGTTCGGCCGAGCGTACTCGGGAGCAATTTTCGAGTAGTAGCGTACGCATTTTATAATCTGTACACTAATGCGTACGCATCTTATAAATTTATACCCTAATTAGCGTACAGATTAGAAGATGCGTACGCTACTACTCGAAAATTGCTCCCGAGTACGCTCGGCAGAGCATGCTCGCTCATCTCTAATCACAACCTTTAACAGGATACTAATGTGCTAGGGAACCAATTGCTCAGGCACCTTTCCACAGAGAAAGGTGCCTAAAGTACTCCAAGGTGGACAGCCACAGGGCCCACCATGACAACACTATATATCATCAATATCTTCTGTATCTTCTGTGCCCTATTCCTGGACCTCCGTCTACTTCACAAGTTTGACATCTTCATTTAGACCCTGCCTTTAATAATTGAGTTGACTTCTTTGTACTTTGTATCAGTGCTGATTTATGCTTTATAATATCCTTGTAACTATCTGGTTGTTAACCAGGTTAGTCATACTGTATGTCCCATGGATAACTGAGTACTGGGAGCCATGTTTAGTACTTGGGAAAGGAAACTGCTAGAGGTGAAGTCTTGTTCTGCAGTCTTTGGCAAAAGTGGATTAGATTATGAAATGGTGATTGCCCAGGACTTGGGGACACATTGATCTGGGCACTTTAAGTACTGTTTATCTGGTGCTGAATGGCAAATACAAATCTTTTTACTTACATTGATATTTGATTATTCTTCTTTCTCATTCTCTATACTGAAGATAATATAAATCATCTTTAGTACCAGCAGCATTCATCTATTACAACAGTAGACTTACCCTTTAAGCACAGGTAATGAGGTAGGTACACCGCTGACACAGCATCAGGTTCACCACTTGTCTGTATGTTAAACAGCGGACCCAAAATCTCATAAGAATTGTCTGGAATGTCTTTTAAGTGTTCGCTCCAAGAATCAAGTTTATATTCAATGATAACGGGACCTTTCACCAGGAATTTGATTCCAGTCCTCTGGCAGCGATAAAGACCGGGAGATTTCAGCTCTAATCTGAAAGACCAAGAGATGGTTGAGCCATCAGTAAAGTATTATATGTTTTTTTTTTAATGGGTACAGTAAGTTACTTGGAAATGTCACATCATATTGTATATTCTATAACTTTGTGTAATATAAGTATGATAGGAACAATGTGAGATTTTAATGCTGCATTTTAAAATCAATGACAAAATTCACTCGAATATCAGAAGTCAAGAATACTCTAAAAGGGTTTGCTGGGCTACTGACATGGATGATCTACCTTCAGGATAGTTTATCAATGTCAGATTGGTGAAGGTCCAGCACCTGAATATGGAAGGGTTCCAAATGAAAGACCCAGGGTTAGGCTTTGTCCTCCCACTGCCAGAATATGGGTAGTACTGTAGTAGCACCAACTATGCGGCCAGAAGTAGTAGAAGTAGAAGTAGTAGTAGTAGTAGTAGTAGTAGTAGTAGTAGTAGTAGTAGTAGTAGTAGGCCACAGTTCTCCCTGGCTTCGGAAAGATACAACACTATTATTGAGAAGAAAGAGGATGAGATTGTGAATTGTATGGCTCAGTCCTCTTAGTTGCAGCAGGATGATTTGAAGGGGATTTATGATTCCCCATGATTCCTCCTTGGAGTCCGACCGCCCTCTACTCGTGGGTAGGCCTTCTTTTTTCCTAAAAAGGAGCAAAAAAAAAAAAAATCCCACCACACAGATAGTCAAAAGAGTGTGTTTGATTGGCCAGAAAACACATCTGACCTATACCCCATAGAGAATCAATAAAGTATTAAGAGGAAGATGAGAGACACCAGAGCCAACAATGCAGACGAGCTGAAGGCCGCTATAAAAGCATCCTGGGCTTCCATAACACCTCTGCAGTACCACAGGCTGATCGCCTCCATGTCACTCTAATGTAAAAGGAGCCCCAACCAAGTACTGAACATATATACTGGATAGACTTTTCAGTAGGCAACATTTTCGTATTAGAAATCATTTTTATTTAATTAACTTATATAATATTCTAATTTGAATTAGAAAACTGACTGTTGGGTTTTCATTCGCTGTAAACCATAATCATCTTTATTAAAAGAAATAAACCCCTCGGTATCAATCTGTAGAATATATGAGAGATCACTTGTGTGCAATCTATATGATATACAGATGTAGCCGCGCTAGCGATCACAGGAGAATCGCGTGAGCGCAGAACAATATCGTAAATAGAGTACGCACCTGATGATTTGTATGCTAATGCGTACAAACTCACCTAATTAGCGTACTTTTACTGTGACTGAAAGGAGTGAAAGAAGAGAAGTCGTGATTCGTTAGCAACGCTATGCGAAAACTGTGATCGCTAGCGCTGCTACATCTGTATGAGTTTCACTTTTTGAATTAAATTATTGAAATAAATAAACTTTTCCATTTTCAATGATATTGTAATTTATTGCGATGCACCTGTAGCTGAGGTAAATGTGGTGCACTTCCACGGTTTTGCCTAAATGTAATTATTCTAAGCTCTGGTCCAGGTGGTGTCAGTGTGGGATTTCTTGCCAAGCACTCAAGCGTTCTGCTGCTGCTTAGTGACATTTAACGCTCTGCAGTTGGCCTCTGGCCCTGGTGGTGTAGTGGGACTCTTATGGGCAGGCATTCTGACCCAGTGAAGGTATAATGAATGCTTAGTTCCCCAACCAGACACTGTTTTTTTCTCCATTCCATAACACCATAAGTGTTCAAACACCATCTGCCCTGATAAGGGACAACTTTTAGCAAGAAAAAGCCTAACACATGTGCCGGCACGTTGTGTTTTTAAACACGCTGTTCGTAAAGCCGTCAACCATGTACTTACCAATAGCTATTTAACAAAAATTTGGCGAACCGGAACCAAATCAAATCTCTAAAGATTTTTTCTACTGTGTACAGAGCTGGAGATGGGTACTGCAGCTCAGTGAATGGGAGCTCAGCTGTAGTACACAGAAGCTGGAAGCTACACAGTGTATGGAACATCTGCTTCTGTATGTACACCACTAGTACCTGGTGCCGCAGCAGCCTGAAACAGCTGATTGTGCTGGGTGTCGGACCCCCACCAATGTGACATTGATGAGGATAGTAAAAGAAGACCCCAGAGCCACCATCATGTGTCTCAACAACGGTCAAACTAGCCAGGCCTTTCACCTGGAAGGAACAACCAAGGGAAGGGCAGTCCCCAAAAGGAGACCACCTATGCCAAAACATGGTATCCATTCATAGACAGCTGTTTTGGGGTATTTGCCCCTCATCAGTGTGGAGTAGAAATCTGGCTAGTGGGAGCAATGCCTAGCAGACAATTATTTAAGAAAAGATGATTGACCTCAGGGAGATCAACCATCATCACCACAGAGCCACCATCACGTGTCTCAATGTTGGTGAAACTAAAACAAGGCTCCCTGGGAAAAGCAATATGCTAATAAAAGAACACCCCAGAGCCACCATCACGTGTCTCAATGACGGTCAAACTAGCCAGGCCTTTCACCAGGAAAGAGCAACCAAGGGAAGGGCAGCCCCCAAAAAGAAACCACCTATGCCAAAACATGGTATCCATCCACAGACAGCTGTTTCGGGGTATTTGCCCTTCTTCAGTGTGGAGTAGGAATCTGGCTAGTGGGAGCAATGCCTAGTAGATGATTATTTAAGAAAAGATGATTGACTTCAGGGAGATCAACCATCATCACCACAGAGCCACCATCACATGTCTCAACGTTGGTGAAACTAAAACAAGGCTCCCTGGGAAAAGCAATATGCTAATATATAATATGCTTGGTTGTTCCTTCCCGGTGAAAGGCCTGGCTAGTTTGACCGTCGTTGAGACACGTGATGGTGGCTCTGGGGTCTTCTTTTATTAGCATATTGCTTTTCCCAGGGAGCCTTGTTTTAGTTTAACCAACGTTGAGACACGTGATGGTGGTTCTGTGGTGATGATGGTTGATCTCCCTGAGGTCAATCATCTTTTCTTAAATAACCTTTTACTAGGCATTGCTCCCACTAGCCAGATTCCTACTCCACACTGATGAGGGGCAAATACCCCGAAACAGCTGTCTGTGAATGGATACCATGTTTTGGCATAGGTGGTCTCCTTTTGGGGCCTGCCCTTCCCTTGGTTGTTCCTTCCCGGTGAAAGGCCTGGCTAGTTTGACTGTTGTTGAGACACGTGATGGTGGCTCTGGGGTCTTCTTTTATTAGCATATTGCTTTTCCCAGGGAGCCTTGTTTTAGTTTCACCAATGTTGAGACACGTGATGGTGGCTCTGTGGTGATGATGGTTGATCTCCCTGAGGTCAATCATCTTTTCTTAAATAATTGATGAGGATAGGACATCAATATCTGTAGCCTGGAGAACCCTTTTAATTGCATTTTGTCACAAGTCTAATGGACAACAAGTAAAATAACTATGTAGTGAGAGGGAAAGGCACAATTTTTTAGCAAAAATGTATGCCCTTTTTCACAATAGTAGATTCTAACACGCAGACAACCAATGTTAAAAGGTTTGAGCTTCTTAATATACAGTATTGGTTCCTGAAAATGTTATGTATCTTAATTTAAGACTCGCATGTGAAATGTCAATCAAATTAAGGGTACAACCCCAACAGTGCAGCTGGCTGATTGAGACCAAGGCCACATCATTATTATAAGCTCTGATATGATGGCATCAAACTGTGGCATAAACCATGTTTGTGATAGATAGGCAGAACTTACTGATACATGCTGCCAACAGTGCTGCTGACTACTTCTGCTTCATCCTGGTCCTGTTGACAAATAGAAGGATATAATAAATGAAAGTACAGGAAACATGATGTTTAACCAAACACAGTTTCATGACCTACAGTGGTATGCAAAAGTTTGGGCACCCTGGTCAAAATTACTGTTACTTTGAAACATGAATCATGCTGAATATGAAATTATATTCTAAAGGCATAAAGTTGAAGATAACCCTTTGTATTTTAAGAAAAAATATTTTTTTTATTTTCATCTTTTACATTTTCTAAATAACATAAAAAGGTCCCAAAGCAAATGTTTGGGCATTGTGCATAGTTAGTACCTAATAGCATTCCCTTTGGCAAGTATTACAGCTTTTGACAACTTTTTTTTAGCCAGCCAAGAGTCTTTCAATACTTTAAGTAATTTTCATGCATTCTTCCAGTTCTATGAGATTCCTGGGCCATCTTGCATGGACTTCTCTTTTGAGGTCTATCCATAGATTTTCAATGATGTTCAGACCAGGGGACTATGAGGGTAATGAATTTTGTGGTGAGGACGCAATTGAGATTTTTTTCTGATGACTGTTCCATGAAGCCCATATTTGTGCAGGTGTATGACAATTCCAGAGTTTGCTAAATCTTTCTGAAGGTCTTTTGCAGTCAAGCAGGGGTTCCAATATGCCTTTCTGGCAATCCTATAAGCAGCTGTGTCTGAATTTTTCCTGGTCTTCCAGACCCTCTCTTGATCTCCACAGTTCCTGTTAACTGACATTTCTTATTTTATGTTCAGGGGTCACTAGAACACCTGAACATATCACAACCGAGTCATGATTAGGGATAAGGACAACCCCTGAGCATCAAGTTTTCACAGAGCAGATAAAACGATAGGGAACAGTGGGCCAAACCCTAACAGTGTTATTCTGGAGCTCCCCTGGTTTTCACCCTTTAATCCCTATGGAATGGTCCATGTACAATTCTCAACTGACCTAGCAATGAACATTTACAGATGAACCAGCACTAGCGATCACTGTTTTCGCATAGCGTTGCTAACGAATCGCAACTTCTCCTCTTTCAGTCCTTTCACTTGCAGTAAAAGTACGCTAATTAGGTGAATTTGTACGCATTAGCGTACAATGCGTAGCATTAGCATACAAATCATCAGATGCGTACTGTATTTACGATATTGTTCTGCGCTCACGCGATTCTCCTGTGATCGCTAGCGTTGCTACATCTGTAGATCCTGGTGCAAGGCACCCATGCTTCAAGCAAACATAATAGGTCATTGTTCATACAAGACCAGATTATACGATCACAAACAGCGTCAAATAGCCAGGAACCCATGCAGATCAGGATACACGGAACAAGGCAAACATATCAGAATAAATCAGGATATAACTAACATACAAACATGCTTGGAACCCATGATGCGAAACAGTGAACATGGCGATACAGACAGACTGGGACATAGCAGATGACAATGGTACACTCTCTAGAACTGATGCATGGTGAACACAGACAGATCAGAAAATTAAGATATAGATACATTGCCTGGAACCCATGCAGAACTGGTGCATGGTGCACACAGACAGATCCAGACAAACAGACCATAAAACATAAAACATACAGAGACATAGTAGCATATCACATACGGAGACATTACAACATAGAAACAAGGTACATAGCCTGGAACCCATGCGGAATGTTAAACATGGCATTCCCACACAGACTAAGACCTGGTGCCATTGATCAACAACCAGGCTGACCACACAAGTCAGAGTAGAGTCACAAACAGGGAAGAGAAAAGCACCTCCAGCTCACCCTTGGCAAAGCACTACTGTGCACAGACAGGTTCAGACCAAAACCAGCTTAGAACAATTGTAGAAGATCCAGCCCAGTTGAATAAAATCCAAGAGCCTTTATCAGAAAAATCCAGATACACGAATGGACATACGACACTCCATTTAGCTGTATTGCTAGAGTCACAAACACACTGGTCAGGAGCAAGCACTGTGCACACAGTATTCCTGGAGACAAACTGAACTCCCAGGCATACACCTCACAGGTCTAAATATGAGAGCAAAAATGCAAATTGCTATACAGAGTGCTCACTTGGACTGAGCCTGACCTGCTAGGACCAACTAGCTATTATAGTATTGGAATATCAAACAAGCAAAGTGGTCGGCTCTATTATAACAAATTTGGTATTTAATCAAAAGTCAATACAATTAAAAATTCAATAAAAACTATTCATAAAAAATGCATGAATCTCACATTTGTTGTACACTTATAGTCACAATCCCTCTATTTGTTCGAAAATGCGGAGCTCACGCATTGATTTTTTTGGAACTGAAAATTAGTAATGGTGTATTGCGGTACTAGATATACTGTTCCTTTTTTTGATTGATAATCTCTGTTGATTCCACTTTATCAGGTGAGTTATTATAGTTGTCTTTAACCCTTTCAGTACTTTTCATTTTTCTTCCCTATTTTCTGTGAGCCCTAACTTTTTTATATTTTTGTTCACATAGCTGTATGAGGACTTATTTTTTGCGGGATAAATTGTACTTTCTAATGTTGCCATTAATTATGGCATAAAATGTAGTGGAAAGCAGTTAAAAAAAATCCAAATAGGGGGGAATTGGAAAAAAAATGCAATTCCTCCACTGTTGTATGGGTTTTGTTCCCACGGCGATCTGTTTGTGGCAAAACTGACCCATACCTTTTGTTCTTTGGGTCAGTATGATTACAACGATACCCCGTATGTGTCAGGATTCGTGGGCGCTGCGGCCCTCCAGCGGATGTTGGGCGGGTGCGGGCGTTCCCATGTCCTGACGCTATGCGGTGCTCATCCCGAGTGCAAGCCAGAAAATCCTCTTGTAACACTTAGGTTCCTATAGAGTTAAAGGTTTCGCTACTTTTGCTAGTTTTACTGGCAGGCGTCCCTGCCAGTAATTTTGGTCCATTCAAGGGTGTGGCTGGGATCCCTGCTCCTATCACGCCTTGGGGCTGGGACTCTAGCCAGTATTTAGTTTCACACTCACCATTAATCTGTGCCTGCTATAGAGCCTTGCTAGCTACTCTGTGTTTATCCGGTATTCTAGTGACTCTGTACCTTTTTCCCTGGTTTCTGTTACTGTTACCTACCTTTTGTGTTATCCTCTGTCTATTCCTTGCTTGGTTCCTTTACCTTTTACCCCTTCAGTTCCTGACCTGTTTAGGGTTGTTCCTGCTTGTGTTTTGTTTTGGTTGTTTGTCTCGTGTTCCACTTTCTTCAGTGTAATTGCAGTCTTCGGTTGGTGCCGGCCTGTTAAGGAGCCGGGTTCCCCCAAAAGGCAGGGACAGTGGTTTGGGAGGAGTGTCAAGGCCTTACTTTGTCTGTGTTATTTGTGTCCCCCTGACCCACTCCTCACATTATAGCAGGCCCATACCCTAGTCGGCTCTCCTGGCGGTTTAATATGAGTACCAATCTATCGGTCACCGACCGCCTGGATGAGCTGACAAATCAGTTTCAGGGCATGGCTGGGTTAATTACGCAAATGTCGCAGGGTCTGGACGCCATGACTATTCCTGCGTCTGGCGCTGCAAACCAACCTGTGTCACTGCCAGCCCCTGTTTTTCCTATGCACAGTGTCCAGCAGAGACCTAAAATGCTTCTGTCGGATCACTTTGATGGGAACCCGGACAGATACCGTACTTTCCGGGAGTCCTGTCATTTGTATTTTCGTTTTAATTTTTTCCCCTCTGAAGCAGAAAAAGTGGCTGTCGTGGTTTCCCTCCTCCAGGGTCCCCCTCAGGATTGGGCATTGGCCCTCCCCTCAGATGCTACTGAGTGGAGTTCCGTGGATACATTTTTTCTGGCCTTGGGCCAAGTTTATGATGATCCTGACCGAGCTGCATTGGCGGAAACTCATTTGTTATCTATTCAGCAGGGTCGCCGCTCTGCTGAAGACTACTGTTCTGAGTTCCACCAGTGGTGCTCGGCGACTGGATGGCCTGATCAACCCTTGAAAACCCTTTTCAGACAAGGGCTGTCAGCCATCCTATCCCTGAATCCCTGAGTGACTTTATGGCTTTGGCTGTGACTATTGACAGAAGACTTAGAGAAAACTTAGGAAAAGCAAGGGGGATCGACTGTACAGTTTAGGCCAGGCTTTTCTGTCAAACCTCCTTCTACTTTCTCTAAGAATATGCCTTCCCAATTTCAATCACCATCTCCCTCTCAATCTTCTGGAGAAGAACCTATGTTGTTAGGCTCTACATCTGCTGCTGCTAGAAGGAGACATCGATTGGAGAATGCCTTATGTTTATACTGTGGAAAACCTGGCCATTTCTTGAGGGATTGTCCATCCAAGCCGAAGTCACCACAGGGAAACGCCAGCGCCTGAGTGATCTCCAGGAGGGTCACTCAGGCGTACAGGTACCTCCTAATTCTGTTAATAAGTTTTTGCTACCTGTAACCTTGGTTTCTGATTCTAAAATTTTTGCTTTTCAGGCCATGGTGGATTCAGGGTCTGCAGTGAGTTTCATCCATGTGGTTGTTGCTCAGGCTTTGGATTTGGAGTTAATTCCTTTGTGTTCCCCCTTTTCAGTTTCTGGTGCAGATTTTACTCCCTTGAATGAGGGGAGAATAAAATTTTGCACTGCTGAGGTTATGATGAACGTTGGGTGTTTACATACAGAAAAAAATGTCATTTTTTGTGATGGAAAAACTAAGTGCAGATCTTATTCTCGGTTTGCCTTGGCTCCACCTCCATAACCCTGTATTTCATTGGAAAACCACTGACCTGGTGGTGAAATGGGGGAATTCATGTGGTTCACATCTTAAAACTGTTCCTTCCATGATGTGTACTGTAAATAATGATTTGGATATTCCTGAGTTTATTTTTGATTTTAAAGACGTCTTTGATGAGGCCGCTGTGGATGAGGAGCTGACAAATTAAAAATGCGACCCTTAGGAAGCTTGGCACCAGGAACGAGGTCTATGGCACAATCGTAAGGCCGGTGCGGAGGTAGAGTACCTCCGCACCGGCCTTACGATTGTGCCATAGACCTCGTTCCTGGTGCCAAGCTTCCTAAGGGTCGCATTTTTAATTTGTCAGCTCCTGAGCGAGAGTCTATGCGTCAGTATATTCAGGATAGCCTGAAAAAAGGGCACATACGGCCTTCTGTCTCCCCTATTGGTGCAGGGTTTTACTTCGTTGAGAAAAAAGATGGAGGTCTCCGTCCGTGTATTGACTACAGAGAGCTCAATAAGATCACGATTAAGGACCAGCATCCTCTCCCTCTGATCCCGGATTTATTCAATCAGGTTGTGGGGGCCTGGTGGTTCTCTAAAATTGACCTCCGTGGAGCTTACAATCTAATCCGCATCAGGGAAGGCGATGAGTGGAAGGGGCACTTTGAATACCTAGTCATGCCATTTGGTCTCAGCAATGCCCCGGCTGTCTTCCAGCGTTTTGTTAACGATATCTTCAGAAATCTTTTGGGCCGTTTTTTGGTTATATATCTGGACGACATCCTCATATTCTCCCCAGATTTGGAGTCCCATCGTGAGCATGTGAGGGAGGTCCTCTCCAGATTGCGACTAAATCGGCTGTGTACTAAATTGTCTAAGTGTCAGTTTGGAGTCCAGGAGGTGGGATTTCTGGGATACATACTTACCCCTGGTTCTATAAGTATGGATCCACAAAAAGTTTCTGCTGTGGTTGAGTGGGTTAGACCTATTACCTTGAAAGAGGTCCAACGTTTTCTGTGTTTTGCTAACTATTATAGAACATTTATCAAAAACTTTTCTGTGGTTGCTAAACCCCTTACTGATTTAACTAAAAAGGGGGCTGATCCTACCTCTTGGACACATCAAACCAAACTAGTCTTCTCTAACTTAAAAAGGTGTTTTACCACTGCTCCAGTCTTGGTTCATCCTGACCCTGAACAGCCTTTTGTCGTGGAGGTTGACGCCTCTGAGACAGGAGTAGGGGCTGTCCTGTCTCAGGGAGTTGAACCCTTTACCAACCTCCAACCTGTAGCCTTTTTCTCCAGAAAGTTCTCCACTGCTGAAGTTAATTATGATATAGGAAACAGGGAGTTACTGGCTATTAAATGGGCCTTTGAAGAGTGGAGACACTTTCTGGAGGGCGCCAGACATAAGGTGACAGTGTTAACTGACCATAAAAACCTGCTGTATCTGGGCAATGCCAAGAGATTGAACCCCCGTCAAGGCGATGGGCTTTGTTTTTAACCAGGTTTAATTTTGTGGTAACTTATCGTCCAGGCTCAAAAAATGTAAAGGCTGATGCCTTGTCCAGAAGCTTTGGTGCCAGTAATGTCCCGGATGAGGAACCAGAAAATATCCTCTCTCCCGGGGTAGTTGTTGCCACTTTGACTTCAGATCTTGTGTCTTCTATTGCAGACTCACAGAGTTCTGCTCCTACTACTGTACCCCCAGGTAAACTATTTGTCCCAGGTCATCTTTGGCTGAAGGTGTTAGAAGAGGTCCATTCCTCAGTTTTGTTGGGTCATCCGGGCATCGCGGGCACTGGATATTTGTTGTCCCGTACCTATTGGTGGCCATCCTGGCAACGTGATGTTAAGGCGTTTGTTAAGGCTTGTGAGACCTGTGCTAGGGCAAAGGTTCCTCGACAACTCCCAGAAGGGCTATTACATCCGCTCCCTTTTGCCCAACAGGCCCTGGTCTCACATTTCCATGGTTTTTATTACTAATCTTCCTCTCTCCAAAGGTAGGTCAGTAATCTGGGTTGTGGTGGATCGTTTTTCTAAAATGTGTCATCTGGTCTCGTTGAAAAAATTGCCTACAGCTAGAGTCCTTGCAGGGTTGTTTATCCGCCATATTTTACGCCTTCATGGAATTGTATAGTGTCTGACAGGGGGGTTCAGTTTGTGTCGAGGTTCTGGAGAGAGTTTTGCAGTAGGTTGGGTATCTCGGTGTCCTTCTCCTCCGCCTTTCACCCCGAGACGAATGGGCAGACTGAAAGACTTAATCAGTCACTTGAGCAATATCTTAGGTGTTTCGTTTCTGAATGTCAGGAAAAGTGGAGTGAGTACCTGCCCATGGCCGAGTTCGCTCTAAATAATCATGAAAGTTCCTCGACACGACTGTCCCCATTTTACTGCAACTATGGTTTTCACCCCAGATATTCCGCCGTAACTGGTAACGAATCTAGATTCTCCTCGGTTAAGGACGTCGCTAATTGACTGTGCACAGTCTGGGCAAAGAGTCTTGAGACTCTAAAAAATGCCCAACTCAAGCAGATCAAATATGCGAATAATAAACGCCGTCCCGGTCCTGAATATGTATTTGGTGACAAAGTGTGGCTCTCAACTAAAAATCTCCTATCACGCCTTGGGGCTGGGACTCTAGCCAGTATTTAGTTTCACACTCGGCATTCATCTGTGCCTGCTATAGAGCCTTGTGCCTAAGCTAGCTACTCTGTGTTTATCCGGTATTCCAGTGACTCTGTACCTTTTTCCCTGCTTTCTGTTACTGTTACCTACCTTTTGTGTTATCCTCTGTTTATTCCTTGCTTGGTTCCTTTACCTTTTACCCCTTCAGTTCCTGACCTGTTTAGGGTTGTTCCTGCTGGTGATTTGTTTTGGTTGTTTGTCTCGTGTTCCACTTTCTTCAGTGTAATTGCAGTCTTCGGTTGGGGCCGGCCTGTTAAGGAGCTGGGTTCCCCCAAAAGGCAGGGACAGTGGTTTGGGAGGAGTGTCAGGGCCTCACTTTGTCTGTGTCATTTGTGTCCCCCTGACACACTCCTCACAGTATGTGTAGGTTTGTTATGTTTAAATAGTGTAAAAATAAATTTGATCTTTGAAAAAAAATATTTTTTTTTTACTTCGTCATATTCTGACCCCCATAACTGTTTTTTAGTTACATCCACTGAGCTGTGTAGTGGCTCATTTTTTGCAGGGCAATCCATAGTTTTTATTGATACCATTTTGGAGTGTGCATAACTTTTTAAATTTTTTTAATATTTTAAAAATACATGCATTTTCGGTAACGGGGATACCCATGATGTTTATATGTATTGTTATTTAAGTATTTATTTTTTAATTATACAGAAAGGGGGGTGATTTAAACTTTTATATTTTTTTTTTTTCATTTTTTTATATTTTTAAACTTTTTTTTATTTTTTGTGATTATTTTAATGCTCATTTTTGAGGATATACGCAATGTTTTTTTAATTTTTTATTTTGAGCAATCAGGGATTTCTAAAACTGCATTTTAAGTCCCTTTTGCTCATTTCTTATACCGGCCTGCCATCTGGTGGCCAAAATAAGAATTTCAGATTGATACCTGTAAACCTCATCAGCAAGGTTTACAGCTTTCACATTGAGTGCAGACACCCCAATTGACCACACTGGCATCTGCACAACACCGGGAAGCGCGCGCTTCCGGTTTTAGTGCAATTAGATGCAGTGATCAAGCGATCAGATTAGATGTCTTTATTTACCGCGATTGGCATTATTGCCGGTTGCAGTAGGTAGTGGCAGGTCTCTGCTATTTAAAACAGCAGAGACTTGCCAGCCATGACACCCACTGCACATGGGAGCGGACGTCATGTCCCTATATTGCTCCAGCGCCGTACATGTACGGCGCTGGTACCGAAAGGGTTAAATGTATTTCTTACTTTCTTATAATGCGGTTCGTTTTATATATTACTGATGCGCCTCTTACCAGTACCCCGACTCCTGTGTCAGACGGACTCGATGTAGTTTTATAACGTTGGCAGCGATAAGCTCGATGTATGCAGAGTAGCTCTGCTTAGCGGGATCTCCTGTGGTCCGTGACCACACTCCTGCCGGCTGAGCGCGTGCGCCCTTGATACCTCCGGACGCCAAGCACCGTTGTCTCCCAATGCACACTCTGCACTCCGCTCTCACCGTCTTTGCCAGGGTCGGTATGGTGGTCTCTTTTATGGTATACAGCGCTTATGTTTCTCGTGTAGGCAGTCTACAAAACTGTTCTCATGTCCTGAAGGGAACCACAGGGAAACTGCAATATCTCCCTTTCACCATTCACCAGACGCGTTTCAAAACTGACATAGTTTCTTCCTCAGTGGCGATATTGTGTGAGAATTTTTATTTATACCAATTGGGTTACATTTTTTGATCACTTGATGTTACACTTTTTGTGAGGCAAAGTGACCAAAAAGAGACTGCTCTGGCACCATTTTTATTTTATTTTTATTTTTTTTTACAGCATCCACCTGACAAGGTAGATATTTTAATTGTAAATGGCTTCATGAGGTTTTTTTTTAACTTAGATTTTCTTTTATTTTCATCCCACTAGGGGAGATGAGATTTTGAGGGTCTGATCCATCTTTCAGTACACTACAATACATGCTGTATTGCATTGCACTAAACTGTCAGTTTTACACTGACAGATCACCTATGAGACCCAGCCTGGACCTCATAGACCTGCCAGAGAAGGGGCAGCCATAGCAAGCATTGACACCCCGCAATTGCATAGCAGGGAGTCGATGAGATGAGAGAGGGAGGCCTCCCTCTGTAAATCCCTTAGAGATGGTGGTCAGCATTGACCGTGGCATCTAGAGGATTAATCTGCCAGCATCAATGAAGACTGCCAGGCCTCTGCCACTAAGGTAGTGCTGTTTCGGTTCCAGCTCGATCAGTGCGCCGTACATGAATGGCGCTGGTCTGGGACTCCCTACTGGCCGCATTATATATGTACTGAGCCAGTCCTGAAGATCATAAAACTACATGTAATTTCAGTTAGCAAGGGAAATACTGAACGCATTCAAAGTAAAAGGTATTTTTCTTATTACATACTTCACCGATATTGATTAGATCGTTAGTCAGGATGGTATTCTGGGTGGGTCATTAATTCAATAATAGCAATAATGATGATAATAATAATAATATTACCTCTCCACAGAGTTTACAGATGATGTTGTCTGCAGTCACCTCCTCAAGACACGTCTGAGTCTCCTGAAGGTCCTTACTAACTCCTGGAAATGTAAATAACATTAATTAGATATATTGACCTGACTGGAATATTGTAGGCTAAGAAGTAGAAGTGAATAGTCTCTGTTCTGTGCCCCAAGTACTGTAAATAGTCGCAGTACTTCGTGGTTGCTCATTGGGATGTTAAATTGGCATTAGAGTGGCATATTAGAGTGGTCATGCTTGAGAATTGTAAGCAATCAAGTCCTGCTGTCTGTGGATAATATTATCTGAAAAATTAGTCTAAAGTTAAAACTATTGCATAGGGAAATAATATTTATTACCGATCCTAATGTGTATGTGCAATACCCCAAAACCTGGGCATATCTGCATTCATAATGTGTATAGTTTGTATTATTATGTATTGTTGTATTTTTTATGCTTTTATGCCAATGGTTGGCAAGGAACAGCGCTAACCACCCTGTTACTCCCTTCCTGGTTGGAGTGTGGTGGTCCTGCTTAGACGAGGATTCAGGGCTCTAAAAACCATAACTACTGGCAGGAATGCTTGTTTCCCCTGATGAAGCCAGCGAACAGGCGAAACATGTTGGGGGGCAGTGGTTATGGCTTTTAGAGTAGCCAGTTGATGTGTGATACTATGATTGAGTTAGTGGAGTGAACTAACAAAAAATACATACGCGATTTAAGGCATTAATGTTTTGCGATTATGTAGTTAGTTGGGGGCAAGTTGGGTTTAGTAGCTTAATCGCTAATAGTACAAGAATTTTTCAGTTGAATCACATCCTTCCCCTGGCAGGGGGGTCTTTTTTGTTTTTGCTTTTGGTGCCCAAGTGCATTCAGCATGGCAGAACATTCCTCAGAAAACCATTAATAACCACTGATATCATGCCAATGCATGTAAGTGCAGGTATTTCTGTCTGTGGTGCTCATACTGAATAAATTGAGGTGTTTTGAATATTTTGTTTTCTTACTATTTTTTCCTTGCATATCATTAACATATCTATCAATCCTTTGATTTCTATAATTACATGACTTTTCCATCTTGGAGTTGCAATTTCAAAGTTGAGGAGTGTTTATCCATCCTAAGAGAAAAATAAAGAGGAGATAAAATAATATAAGGGCAGGCTAAATGGACCAGAGCGCCTTGTTCTGTTTCATGGTGGCTTTAAAACAGTTTTCATTTGCCTTTTTGTTGTGGCAAGATATTACTATAAAATCTTTACTGCAATATAAAACGCACTGACATTTGAGTCAGACAATTTTTGGATTAGTGCCATTTTTATTTTTTTACAAAACAGCAGAAAGCTCTCTGAAATTTCTTAGAGAGTCTCTGTATTTCCAAAAAAATGTCATTTAATGTAATAGAGAAGGGTGTAACTAGCACATTTTTAAATCACTTAATTTAAAAAATCTGCCTGCATCCTCCTGAAAAAAGCTGTAAATCCACTGTAAATCCATGGCCACTAGGGGTCAAACCTCCACCTAATTTCTCAGACAAGATCCATCCCTAAGCTTATAAAATACTGAAGGATGAAGCATATTATCAGATCCTGAACGAAAACCCACTAAAATAAGACACCAAAAAACTAAAGCTTCTACTAGAAGAAGCCTAAAAAACAACAGATTCTGACTAAAAAAAGAAAAAGACTACATGACCATTGATCATCTGAATCTAGCTCTATTTTGCCACTTCCCAAAAGTGCACAAAGCCATCCATAATAACCCAAGGAAGACAGATTATCTCCAGCATTTCTTCTCTCACATGTAACTTATCACACTGAGTAATATGATATTCTACTAATGAAATATGTTATTGGGTTACCATCATATCTGAAAGACTCATCAACTTTAATATCTTTACTTAAAGAAGTTGAATTGCAAGAATCTAAAGTGTGAAGATGTAGTTTCTGACCATTTGGAATCCATTTTGTTTCTGGCCTGAGAAATATCAGGCTGTTTTCAGAAAATGATCTGAGAAACTTCAGGTTGTTTTGAGGAGATAGCTTCAGATTGTTTTCAGAAAATGGCCTGAGAAACTTCAGGTTGTTTTGAGGAGATGGTCTGAAAAAAACCATTTTGTTTGTGGCCTGAGAAACATCAGGTTGTTTTGGGAATCCAGAGTTATACTTCATCTGCTCATAGTTGTTAGACCATTCTTTTTTTATTTGTTCCAGATCCGGAAATTGGCCATTCTTGGGTCCGGAATAATAGAGAAGGAACAGGCTGCGCATGTATTGGCTCCACTCCATTAGGGAGTGAAGTTCTTTATTTACATTTATATAAAAGCTATAACCCTTCGAGGGGGAAGTCAGAAGCTCATCCTACGGGGGGATGACTCGTGTAGGAACCTAATCAGTGTTTCCCGATCGAGCCTCTCACTGCTTTCACTGAAAGGGCTTCCCAGCTGATGTGTTGCTGTCAGAGGAAGTTTACTCAATCGGTGATGTAAGTTTTTTATCCTTTGTATATACTTAACTTGCAAAAGAAGGACATACATTTGCCTGATTATTATTGTTATTATTGCCTTAATAAACTTACTTATATAGCTTATCTTTAAATTGGTGAGTGTAGTCTCTCTTTAACCCCTTCCCGACCGCCGCCGTACATGTACGGCGCGCGGGCGGTGCGGGGACATGACGCCCGCTCGCGGGTGCGGCGGGCGTCATGGCCGGCAAGTCTCTGCTGTTTCTAACAGCAGAGACTTGCCGCATCTTACCTCCGTCTGCGGAGACTTCCTGGGCCTTACTGATGCCGTGATCACACGTGATCACGGCATCAGGATGCGTCTGAACCCGGAAGCCCACGCTTCCGGCCAATCGGGGTGTCTGTACACCATATGAAAACTGTAATCCTCGCTGGTGAGGATTACAGTTTTCAAACTGCAATTCTTATTCTGGCCACTAGATGGCAGGCCAGGATAAGAAATGAGCAATTCATGGTTTTAACTGCATCTAGTAAATCCATGATTGCTCATAAAGAAAAAAAACAAAACACAATAGATCAGATGATATTTGAGCTTTAAAATAATCACAGAAAAATAAAAAAAAAATGTTAAAAAATATATAAAAAATAAAAAAGATATAAAAGTTCAAATCACCCCCCTTTCCGTATAAGTAAAAAATAAATACCTAAATAACAATAAATATAGACATAATGGGTATCACCGTGACCGAAAACGCCCGTACTTTTAAAATATAAAAAAAAAATTTCAATACGGCGAATTGTGTGGCGGAAAAAAGCGTCCAAATGGCGATTCGCAGTTTTTGTCCCTTTTTTTTCTAAAAAAAATTAAATAAAAAGTGATCAAAAAGTCATACACACCCCAGAATGGTATCAATAAAAACTTCAGACTGCCCCGCAAAAAATGAGCCCCCATACAGCTCTGTACACATAAATACCAAAAAGTTATAGGGGTCAAGATATGACAAGGAAAAAAAAAAAAAAAAAGGGCAACTTTCTAATTATTTTATCACCATCTAAACGCAGGAAAAACTATACATATTAGGTATTGCCGGATTCGTACTGACCAGTAGAATGAAAGTAACCAGTCAGTTTTAATGCACATCGAACGCTGTAAATAAGAAACCCGTAGAACTGTAGCGGAATAGCGGTTTTCTTGCAATTTCACCCCATTTGGAATTTTTTTCCCGCTTCCCACTACACCATATGTAATATTAAATGGTGGCGTTGGAAAGTACAACTTGTCCCGCAAAAAACAAGCCCTCATACAGCTATGTGAACAGAAAAATAAAACAGTTATGGCTGTTTGAAGGCAGGGAGCGCAAAACGAAAATGCAGAACCGAAAAAACCTCCGGTCGTGAAAGGGTTAAAGAGTATCCGAACCTGAAGTCTTGCTCTTATCAGCAAAACAGAATCATTGTAACCGGAGTTAAATTTATGTCTCATTTTAGTGTAAGATCATATACTATATAATATAGATATATGGTATATGTGTATATATTAATTCATATTAGTGGGTTTTCTTTGTATACTTATGTAGCAGTGTGGGAGACAGTTGACCCCTGTGACCCTTGTACTCGGAATATTTATGTTAAGGTACAGCCATCTGGGAATGTTTCAGCTGCTGGGGCCTAACATAAATATTCTCCTATTTCTCGAGAAACGATAATTGGCTTAGCATATCAGTTACTCAGGGAGTAATTATGTTATGCCACGGTCGACTCTGTATTTGCCCAGATGTTATACATAAATATTCTCCAGATACTGAAAATGGGTATGTGGAGTATATTTATGTAATGTAAACCAACCTTGATAGGTACCAGATGTGGACATTGTCACTAGAGATGAGCGAGTAGTGAAATATTCGAAAGTTCGAAATTCGATTCGAATAGACCGCGAAATTCGACTATTCGACCGAATATCGAATCCCATTAAAGTCTATGGGGAAAAAATGCTCGCACTTGGAAATCTCAATTCGACCACTTGGAGGTCACCAAGTCCACCCTGGAACCTCAGAAAAGGATGCCAACACTGCTGGAATGCAACTGGGACAGCAGGGGAAGCATGTCTGGGTGCATATAACGCGCCCAAGTCGCACTATTACGCCACTATCACAGCCTCTCAACAATACACTCCAAACACAATCTAACCTCTCTGTAAAGTGAGACCATACAAGGAAACCTTCTTTCCTCTACATTGCCATGGACCCCAAGCCAAACTAGGCAAAAAAAACGATGAAATTCTGCACCCCTTAAAATCACGTTGCCTATGACAACCACAGATG